>JABCKL010008447.1:0-17163 GCA_018851305.1 Calocybe cyanea
AACATTTTACACACCCTCTTTTTTTCCCTTCATGTGACGTCATGTCAGCCCCAACATCGTGTGAACACTGTGAAGACCCGAAATCTTTTTTTGACACTTCGGACACGGGGGGGGTCTGTCCTTCAAGGAAAGTCAAAGTTGTCAATGCTTGACAAGCCTTCGAAAAGCCCTGGGACGTTGTCAGCACGTACAGCGTTGCGTGGGATGGATCCAAGAAAAGGGGGAAGGGGGAGTTTCTCGTGGAGAATGGTTCGCTCGGGAAAATCAGGGCAGGAACACCCCAGGTTATGTCCCAGATACGTCTCTCTGTACTTGTACGCTGTTGGATTGTCGTTAGGAGCGGGAGGCTTTGGCCGTGGGATTTCCGGAGTTGTTGTTTTGCTGTACATAAGCTTTGTTAAAGGTCGATTACTAGAATGTTGAGATTTTACCCACCATTATGAATAGCTCAAGCATGCGTAAGTCTTAGAGCGTTGTTGAATGTGCATGTTACCATCTAAAAGCAAAAAAGCTCTTTATCTCCGAAGTGATCTAACAACATCAGTTGTGTATACCTTTTTTGTTCGACGTGCCTCTTGAAGGAATCGCACGTCATCATCTAGTCATGGGTTGTCTAATTGACATCTGAATACTTTTAGCGTTGGCATACAATTCAGTGGGATAACATACTAGTAGCACGGTATTAGTATTGTGACTGTCAACATACGCGGTTGCACTCAGCGTGTTTTAGTGGGACACGTGGGATGGAAAAAGTGGTTTATCCCCGGGACCCCACTTGTGGTGGTATAATGCGTAATTTAACCCCCCAAGTTACTTAACAGCACCACAGGCTACAGCACCCTTGTCAGTAATTAGAATGTGACGGCGGCGTGAACATAAATTAATTTAATGAATTTAATTAACAGTAACCCAAATTGACGCCCGACAGCAACGCCACTATTCGTCAGGTACAAACAAGGTCGGTGAGCACGAGGACGGTCTTTTTTTGGGACGTTGGACGTGGCTGGATAAACCAAGATTCCCTCGGCCAATCGTTTACCGACTTGTGATCAGACTTGTTCTTCTGTTCGGTTGCAGAGAGGCCCCCGCTTCAGATAAGTGGTTTAGTTGTTTTCGGCCGTCACGGTGATAGATGAAAAGGGGTGGGGCCCGAGAGAGATTGGCTGTCTAGAACAATCCAAAGGTATTATAATTGAGTGACTCATGGCAGATATGTAGAAATGTCAATGTCGAATGTCTCTTTTTTTTGCAGTACGAGTACAGCTGAGCTGGTCCTTTCGGACCGATTAAAATCAGCTGTTGCTGTTGCTGTTGTTGTTGTCGTTGATCAAGATGATGGGTACGAGATTATTCTCCAGTAGTTGTAGTTGCAGGGACGAAGGGATGAAAGCCGAGTGGCGATGATAGCGCAGTTCCGTATCCTCGGAGAGAGGAGATCAAGTCTGGACAAGAAGAAGAGCAGTCGCAAGTCAAATATAGCTAAATGTGCTAATGATTACATAATCCGATGTCGCATTTCATTGTTCCTTCTTCTTGTCTGGGCCAAATGTCATTTCCCCTTCCACATCTCCCTCTCCCGACCTCTCCCTCCTCATGCGTCAAGTCCCTCACGAAATATGGCTCCACATCGCAAACTTTGTTCATCCAAACGACCTCGAGCATCTCATCAGCCTCAACAGCACTTTTTATCACATTGCAATGGACATTCGATATCGTCAACTTAGCTTTTCTTTCCTCGATGCTAAAATGTTGAAAAACATTGTCAGACTAAGGTATGCAAATGAACGTGTGGAAAACACGTCTCTGACCATGAATGTAAAGGGACCCAGTCGTTGCCAAGAGAGTGCGCATACTTCACGTCTACCCAGCATTCCTAAAACAAGCAGTTGACCGCAAAGAGAGTCTTTACAACGGTCAACGATCTCTCCGATTCAGGTTCGCCTCTTGGGTAAACCAAGTCCTAGAATCAAAGCACACAAGTCGAAGCAAGCTTCGCATCCTCGAACACCTAGAAACCATCGACGACTTTGTTCAAATCATGTTCGATGTGTTCAGAGGCCTACCCAACATCACAGAATACCACATCATGTGGTCAGGCCTTCAACCCATTACTTCCGTCTCCCCAGTTCCCTTCCTCTCCGTACCCTTCCGGAATCGCAACCTCCGAAAACTTTCACTCGACATTTCACTCGAGAATCTCCCGGATTTGCTGGCACCGCATTTTGGGGCACCTCGAGGGACTAACAACATTCAAGAACTGGACTTGATCATACGTACCGATCACACTCTCTCCGCGTCAAGTCACGCGCAAATCATGATCCATCACCTGGCACCTTTCATCACCCGACTCAAATCATCCATCCAAAAACTGTCCATCCAATCTTGGGAACCTCTCGATCTCTCTCCGCTTTTCCTCTCCCTCGACCGTTTACCCCTCCTCACACACCTTGCATTGGGAATACCCATCGATCCACCACATTTAGGTGACCCTTTTGGGTTGGCACATTTTGTGGCGCGGCAAGGGGGGAATTTGAGAGTGCTTTCGGTGAGGGTGACACAGTATAGTGGAACGGGGACTATGCACCCCAACGCTCACGTGTCAGTGGACAATTGGATCGTGAGCGCATTCGCTACGGTACCGTTTCCAATGAGGAGGGGTCTTGGTGGTGGTGGTGGTAGTGGTGGTCTTCAGGGTGTTGGTAGTAACACTGGTACCGTGGACTCGCATCTTCTTCCAAATTTACGCAAGTTGGAGATGACGTCGAGTCTTTTCCCACCTGCTGCTGCTTTGACGTGTATTCATCAATTCTCGTCGACGATAACTTCGCTGGTACTCACGGGAGGTTACTTCCACACACTTTCCTCTGTCCGAGCTGTCCTATACGCGTTTCGTGATCGACATCGGCATGCAAAAGGCGGCGGCGGCGGCGGCGGGGTGGGCGTTTGATGGTATACAGTACTTAACGGCAGACGAAAACAAACAAGATAATCATCGCCGAATCAGTAAATGATAGTTTCCCGATTACGACCAAACACAACCGAACTCTTCGTTTCCGTACGTGCCATTCACGGTGAAAAGCTTGGGATCGAAGCTCGGATGTCTCCCCGCACGCACGACATCGGATAATTTGAGGATGAGAGGCCCAGATCCGGGGTATGATTTGCGGGTTTGGGCCCAGAAGGTTGTGTGTGTTGTGGTGGTGGTGGGTGGGTTCGAGCTCGAGTCGGCGGAGCTGAGAGCTGCGCTGCTTAAAATGCCGTTAGCGCTAGTGTCGCTGTTGGTTAGTTAAAAGGGCAATGTATGAGTTAGTATAAGAATCTTGGACGGAGTAATAGAAGACGAAGAGAAACGGGTTTTTACGTGGAGGGTATCATCATCATCGTTAGCTTGCCACTGGGCGCTTCTTCATTCCCGCTGGGTTTGAGTCGGGGCCGACTCGGAAGTCCGACCTGGGGTTTGATGATCAGCTTCTTGGGATGTCGATGCTGTGCCTGGGAGAGATGTTTGGGGTTTTTTGTGGTGCCGAGACCGCCGCCAGTATGAGTCTGATGAGAGCGCACTAGTAAAACCTGGTCCGAGTTCTTGCTGGGAAGCTGGATAACGGGTCCGATCGTGGGTTCGGAGATTGGGACCCTGCCGGTGAATACTTGAATACCTTCCTGTTCGGTCTTATCAGATGGACGTAAAGGTGAAGGTATCTGTGAAGGGTAGCCAATCGTATCTAGACGGATCTTCTTGGTTGCTCGTTTGTCGTCAGAGTCAGCACACGAATCGTTTTCCGTTTTGACATTGTATCGACCCATTTTCCTCTCGATGGTCGTTGAAGAGACTTCTCCAGCTAAGCTGTCTTTGGCGATAAATTCGGTGTCCTGCATGACCATAGTAATACTGCTGTCCACTTTGGTTGCCATAGACTCGTCCGAGTGATTGATCTCTAGGCATGCTATCGCTGTTGGATCAAAGTTATCTGCAAAAGACGTATGAGGTCAAGCTATAGCACAATCAAATATGCGCATATATGCTAAGGATAAGATACCATCAAGCGTATACGGCGCTATGGGCATGAGAAATTGCTCTGCTATGCACGTTGCAATCCAGTTTGCATGCCGAACCTTAAAAAGATCATATCAGTTGCCCAATCAAATAATAAAGCCGTAATGAGAGCTAGCAGACAATGAGAGACCGCTCGAGAAGTCTGCGAATGGCTGAATCAGTGCTACAAGAACAAGGGAATATACCTTACTTACTTTAACAACCACGGATCGTCCAGTCCATTGCAGAAGAAGAAAGTTGCTTCGTAAAAGTCTCGGACTGTATGGGTTAGCTTTCCTCCATTCTTGACTTGTCCACATGTCAGAAAAAGAAAATGGCCACGCGATGAGCAGGTTCAGATGCATACCCCATCCTTTCATGAGGGCGCGTGAGACCGACGGGCTGAAACAAGCTTAAAACCTTTCAGCCCATGTTCCTTTAATATCGGATTTTATAGATGTACCTTTTCCAGAGAAAAGCATTGCGGAAGAAACCAAGGATAAGAAAATTCGTTAATTCGAAATTGGAAATGCAACTGTGCCAAAGGTCACGCGTGCGCGTTATTTGGCAATGTCTTGTCAACCAAATATGGGCCCAAATTAGCAACGTGGACCCTCTCCGTGACACGCCTTTGCTCATCCGTTCACTCATGACCACCATAACCCGCAATTTACCCTGGTTTATTCGCGACCTCGGCGTATCAGTAGTCGGACAAGTGAGCACACCGCAGATAGCTGGCTGACTGGGCTTGAACTGATCGAGTGTATATAAGAAATGCTACACGTCACTCGTCGAGAATCTAAACATTAGTGATGTTCAGTGTATCAAGTATTCAATTTCCAAGGGCCTTGGAATCGGGATCGTTGTCGGGGGCTCTATCATGAAAGTGCCTCAGTTACTTCTTAGTGAGTTTCGTCTGTGAACAATCCGGAATAGTGTTCCTGACGAATCCTGTCGATATTCAAAGTCCTTAATGCGCGCTCAGCGCGTGGCATTTCACTCCCTGCATACGTCCTGGAGACGCTATCATATGCTATTACTCTAGCCTACTCCTTCCGAAATGGATTCCCGTTCTCTACATACGGCGAGAACTTCTTCCTCACCATCCAAAACGCCGTCATTACTCTCCTTATCATATTCTATTCCGAGGCCTCATCCACTCGGTCCAAACTTATCCCAGGAGCCATATCAATGGCAGCATCCTCCATCGCTCTTTACATGCTTCCAGATAACAGTCTAGCATTGTTCCAACTCATGACGCTCCCGTTGTCTCTCTTCTCCAAACTCCCACAAATAAGACAAAATGCTCGTTCACAGTCGACAGGCCAATTATCGGCGTTCGCGGTGATTTCTCAAATTGCAGGCTGTGTAGCGCGCTTATTTACAACTGCAACGGAAGTCGGGGATAAACTTGTCGCTGCGGGCTTTGCACTTGCGCTTGTTTTGAATTTAGTGCTGGGGGCCCAGCTTTGGATGTACTGGGGTCAGGGAGACGTTGAGGCTAGAGGAAAAGATAAATATGAGTTGCGCGAGATCAAGGCGGAGGAGAAAACCACCCCTGTCGCGTATGAACCAGCCCCGTGGCAAGCGCAGCAGACACAGACACAACGCACAGCAACACCACCCCCACGCACGTCTTCTGCGACAGGTGCAAGGAAGTGGGCTAGGAAGGTGGATTAAATTTCTCGTTCATGTCTTCTGGCTTACGCATCTCATTAATTGTTCTCTATGTCGCCGCTCTTAACTTATGTATCATTGACACGTAATCACTCATTCGTTCTTACTGCCAGCGGCTCTCCGTGTCAGATCTAGTTTGAGCAACTCGAGAACGAGAGGTGTCTGCTTAACGCCATGCAGGTCACTCTGAAGAACCCTGCTGCCTCATGTCCTCTCCCGAGTTCGACCTTAATGGTTCTTTAGGTCATCAACGTCAGCGAGTCCCTCGATCATATTATCATCGAAAGACAATTTAATTCGGCGTCATTTCCGGATACAGGAATGCGTATACAAAGGCATTTATCCGCTTACTGAGTGACGATGTTCCCTCGGAGTTCCTTCCACCCCGGCGCCGGGACTATGCTCACAGTCGCAGCTTTGCTCGAAGATATGACAGCCCGCTTATTGAGCTCGAATTTCAGTAATTTAGCCCCTTGTGGTTCTGCGAATAACAAGGATCAGAGACGAGCATCTGACACGGGAGAGGCTTAGAATCCTGACCAAGAGCCCATAAGGAAATCAGGATCTCGTTCTTGCCATGGTGATTAAGGATGCCCTCTGGGACTGGGAAGCTAGTCTGAGGTCCATGGGTGGAAATAAATCTACCCAGCGCTCCGTGTCAACGTCATGTAATGTAACCAACAGCAACGAAAGACAATTATTGCTGACCTTCCAAACTGCCACCCGTTCACGTATATCAGTACACGATGTGGGTTGACGCTGTCCAACTGGAAATCAAACGCTAGAGGGATATCCGACCCTCTTGGGAAGTTGAGATCAAAGGTTGTTCGATAGACTTGTACTCCGGGCTTGTTTATGCCTTGCGTTGGCGAGCAAGTTCCCCATGACGATGCGTCATACCCGGGAAGGTGAGCACCTGTCAGTTTTAAAATTAGCATCTGAAGAGTCCTGAAGTGAGACCAGGTTATATCTGACCTACGCGCTCAAACCACCATCCACCCTCGTTATAAGGGCCTCGCACCTTGTCAGGTGCATTCTCGCCACCAATGTCTAGATAAGAAGTGGTCAAAAAAAGCGGCTAAAACAAAGGACGAAGAACTCACTACCAGCGATTCTCCACTGCGTGAAATCCTTTCCATCAGCAGACAGCAGCCGATACCCTCGAATGCCCCTTGGTGTCTTGAACTCGTCATTGATATCATCTGCTCGCATGTAGTCAGACAGATCAAAGAGGGGAAAATGTTTGCCGACTGACAATCCTGGTTCATCCCTGTCGAATCATGTATCACCGTGATCACTAAAATCGTCTCAGTACAAATTTACAACGTAGATTATAAAATGGCCACCATTGTCGCCTGGACTTAGCTGGCTTGCTGTAAAATTGAAAGCCGGAGAAAGGATATCCACGCCATCCTGGCTATGAGAGCTGCCCTGGCCAGATCCTAGGAAATGCGCGTTGATGAATACGGAATACCCGAAAGAAAATCCGCTGAATTTTTTTGTAGGGCGAGGAAAATGGGTCACATTGGCATAATTAGTCCAAATCTGCATACTGACCCCTGAATGGATAATTGCACGCCAGTTGCAGAACCAGCGAAATGTCCACGCCACACCCATTGGCCTTCACAGGGGTTAGAACAGACAGGCAAACAATAGATACAAACACTGTACCTGAATGGAAACCATACCTGCATATCAACAAGTCAGCAGCCAATTACTCCCGTTAGGATCGCAAGAAGCTCACTCGCTTGAGTATAAAACGTTCTGATTTCCAACGGTCACCAGATGCAAAACGGTGATTTTATAGCACTCACCTTTCCAGCCATTGGCTTCTGTGGGCGTAACGTCGACGTTTTGTTAGCAAGCACCCAGTTGCTATCGTCAAAATTTGGAGCCAATTCTGGCAACGAGTCCGCACATTTCCAAACCATATTATTCAAAACGGGAACTTGTACTGAGCTGAGGTTACCGGGCAGCGGGATTGAACCCCTCAAGCTACCGACATCGCTTCTGGTCACTCGGACAGTAGCGCCATTCCAAGTCACAGCAGTGAAACTTGCAGGAGCAAAGATGTCAATGACGGTCGTCGAGTTCAAGTCACCTGTCAGTTGCAGAGTAGCTCCTTGTGCAGCTGCGCTACGAACTAGGTAAGGCCCTTTGACGAGAATGGAAGGAGCTTCAGGGCTCGCATCGTAGTGGGCATGACCCGTGCCGCTGACTGCTAGACGAGGCGCCCAAAAAGATGAGGCAGTCTTCTTGTCTGCAACAAGGATACGCTTATTTCCGAAAGTGATGACAGTCAATCCCGAGGGCGAGCCCGAGATCGTGACGGTGTTCGTGGTAGCCCTCGCAGCGATAGATCCAGAGCCTGAGACGGATATGGGGGATCTTGTCGGATTCTCAACTGCAATTTCGACCGATTGGCCAGCTAGGGCGTATGCTATTAAGGTGTCTACCTGTGAAAGCAGGAAATTAGGACCCTCTTTACAGCAACTGGTCCAATCTGCACCTTATCAAATGTCGCCCAAGTCATGACCTACGGGAACATATAAATTGTTGCAGTTCAGTTCGAACGAAACGTGTGGGAGTCCTACCTCGGCTGTCGAATACTGAAGCTTCGACGACCCAAAGGGATAATTAGAGACAATGATCTTCGACTCCCTTCCGGCCAATGTCAAGGTTCCAGACTTAGGAATGGTGATCTGACCCCCAGTAGTTGTGTTTACGCGCAAGTTGAAATTGGTGTTGGTGAGCTTGGTATTCGTTACTTGCCTCACGAAGTAAAACAGAGCTAGAGGCTCTGCTGGGTTCCATGTCTGATGGCTAGTGTCCATCTCTGGCATGACTTTAATTAAGCAGATTTTCGAATAGGGCACAACATAACATACGAGTAGAAAGTTCCCCCCATCTTGAAGGATTGTCGCAATCAAAACCAAGAGGGTAGCTAAAATGGCGAAGATCAGTTCAGCCAAATGAACTAGGCCTCGAAATATATGAAACTACCCATCCCAACCATAGCTAATTGCTTCGGTTAGAATTCCATCCAGATGACTAACACGTCAATCTATTACGCACAGGTCCACTTTGCCTAAACCAGCAAGGGCATATTGCCCACTGGGATTCTTGTCATTGTGAATGGTAGGAATCCTCGTAAGGCCACCCTCACGTAATGTGTTGATGATGTCTTGCATGTGTTCGTTTAAACCAGGAATACGGGCCTGGGCATTTGTCGAATATTCGTTTTCGCTCTGCACGGCTACGAAAATGGTTAAGCACAGCCTGATCAAGTTCTTTTGTGCTTTTTCTCACCAATAACTGGCCCATCTGGATACTAATGGTTCCATTAATTGCATATCCTGGCAATAGGAAAGAAGCACCAACTTGAAATGGAGCGGTCTGCTTGGCAAACTCGAGGATGCTGTTCAACTGTTAATAGGCTCAATTACAAGGAGATGAAACATACTATGGATGCCATGCAGCCCTGTAGTCTGTTGCGTTTGTCCTTGCTAATCCAGCAATGTTAGTAACCCAGCCAGGTATTCCACCTAGTATGTAATATGTAATTATCGAAGGATCTATAACGATCTAAACAAATACCTCCTGCGGTTTCGGCGTTAACATAGGGTCTTTGAACCACAAATGTTCAATAGCCTGACGCGCTCAAAACACAAAAGTGACTCACCCTGGTCGGACCACAACCAATATGCCAACTTCTTTTGCAACCTGATAAAATTTAGCCAAATCATTGTGTTCTGTGAATCGGATTTCTCGAGAGTTCGGAGCAGACAAGCCCCAATGCCCTAAAGTAGGCATCAGACGACCGTCAGTTACCCTAGGATGAAAGCATACAATATACTGATACACCGTTGAATCCAGCCGCCTTTGAGTGAAGAGGAATAAGAGGCAGAAGGTATCAACAGTTCACACGAGTATACCTTGAATCTTACGGCGCATCATCAGGCGGTATCACCGAAGTTTGGTAGATCTCTACTCACTTCTCCAAAACGTCTCTCCAAAGTTCAGGGGCTGGCAGCCGGAATGGATGGAACTCTCCGGAGAAGAACATTACACGCTTTGGGCAAAAAATGTCAAAGAGTCTTCTATTGTAGAAGTGGAGAACAAAACACATGAGGCCAAAAGTCATGGGTGCACCTTTGCCGATACTATTTGCTTCGCGACCGGTCCGCCCGGATGTCGTGACCTCGAGAGAACACTCACTAGCATCGAGAAGTCAGGCGACAAGCTATGCCGATCCTCATACACTAGCTCCCACTCTTTGAGGGAGAGCGACATCGTTCTTGACGATTAGCCTAAGTGGGAATTCGACTACGGGCTACCGGACCGGAGTGTCTTCAAAGAGCTCTGCCTCGCCGAATTCACTTAGTATGCAGATGAGCCACTTCGCATAAGTGGAAACTACCCAAACATATTATGACGCAAGTTGGGGATGGAAATCTTTCGGCGGCTGTAGATCCTAACCTAACGCCGAAGAATCATGATCGAGGGAAGACGAGAACAAGTATATGCTCCTATTTCAGGTGATGGGTTGCATCACCAGCATGTGCATAGACTCCAATGGTATTCCTTCTGTGAGATAGTTTTTGTCCAAAAAAATGAAGAGCGGACCTAACGTCTCAACATACAACGTATTATTGATCTTTTGTTCATTTCTGTTTGGAAATCTTTTGACTCTTTGAGAGCAGGAATGGGATGACCTAACCTGATACTCGTTGCATGCGTCTGTAACAGGGGGATCATGATAAATAACGCATTTTTTCCCCTTAATCGAAAGTCGGCTGAGATTTTTAGGCGGTATATAGTCCTCGTTGGGCTTGAAATGCCGTCATTGATTCCCTTCCGGAATGAGCCCAACCGAGCCCAACCGTCACACGCCGAACAAACTCAACGAAACCAAGGCCAGAGCTAGACATATAGTCCCGACTGAGACCTGTCGCAATCGGAGCAATGAATAGGCTTTGAATTCCCTTGTATCGTTGCTTAAATGCAGTTCGTCGGCTGAGCGGTGAGCCTTGTTGACCATACACGACGGCGATGAGAGGCCTACAATATATTTGCTGTTATTGATCCATACCGTGTTTCGTTCTATTCTTGTCCATGCTACTCCACTTCGCTAGGCCACGCCATACTGTATCATCGTGGTCAAGCTCCTGGGTATATAAGGGGCATGATTCTATCTTAGGGCTTCAGCAAAAGTTTCCTCGCTAATTTTCTGCTGCCCTAATTTCTCTACGTATCGTCAAAATGAAATTATTTACCAATTTCGCACTCGTCTGCACCCTCTTGACTGCTGCCTCTGCTCAAAGAGCCTTCATTGGTTATCCTCAGGAAGGCGTCTCCTTGCAGTCGGGTTCTCAATTCACGGTAGAGGTAGACCGACCCGTATGTGATCTTTGCACACCCTCTTCGTTATCCAACACTTATGTGATACTCCTCGTCCATAGAATAGTCTAACAGGATCAAAAGAAGTTGCTATTGTCATCGGAATAAACTCCTGCGCTGCCTCGCCTTGTCCTTCCCCAGCTAATGTACTGGGAAACATACTATATAATGGAGCCTATAACCCCCAGTTCTCGAATATAACCAGCAAGCCACCTCATCAAAATTTCACCGTCACCCTTCCTGCTGCCCTTGCCAAAGGCCCTGCGCAGCTTGGGGTCGCACATGTGTCTCTTGTAGGCGTAAGCACATATGTAGCTTCCTTCTCTTGTATTTCTAGGGCTTGTTTCCCTAGCGCAACTCGTAGCTGCCGATTTCCAACCTATTGGCGTTCCTTTCAAATCTCCAGTCACGGTCGCACCTGGATTTCTCGCCAGGGTTGCCTTTTCGAACCTTACATCCCCCCGAGGCGTCGCGTTTGATTCAGAAAACAACCTCTTGGTCGTAGAGCGAGGTTTCGGCGTCACTGCTTTCACACATGTCACTACTCCAAGCCCTGGTTTCGAGCGTACAGTCGTCGTGAAAAATCCTAACCTGACTCATGGGATCGCAATCGAAGGACAGCTGTTGTTTGTCTCCACCGCAACAAAGGTACTTGCATACCGCTATGATCCTCTCACAAAATCTGTCGATACCGCTCCGTATTATCCTTATGTTGCGGTTGAGGGACTCCCAGGCGATGGAGGTAAGTAACAGTACGTCTATGTCTTTGCTGTTTGAAGTTGACTATGACTAACCAGTGCTCGTCACACATACATTACTTTTGGAGAAAAACGGAACAAACTCCATTAGCGCGTTCTTGATAGGTGCTGGACCATTTGCCAATATTGATCCAACTGCTCGTGACCCTGCTTCGGGACGCTCCCAAATCCGTCGTATAGCTATTCCAACAATAGTTCCTGCTATCTTTCCACCCCCTCCTCTTCAATGGTCAGGAGGTCAAGTCATAGCCTATGGACTCAGAAATCCCGCTGGCTTTGCTTACGACGTAGGAGCTTCCATTGATCCAGTCAACATCAGAAGCCTCTATGTCGTCGACAACGGAGCTACTTTGGACAATATAACCGGGCTCACACCTAAATTCGCTAACGACAACCCGTCAGACGAAATTGACTTGGTAAAATATAGCACCGTGCCCGTGCCTGCGACGACGAGACCGAGGTGGTATGGATTCCCTGACTGTGCCTCTTTGTGGAACCCCAATGCCGACCCCGTTGGCGTTCCTCAGTATGTTGGACTCCCACGAGGAACCCAATTCAGTTTGAACTTGGTCCCGGTTCGCGACGATGCGTGGTGCAGGAACAGCAGTAACAATGCACCCCCATCGTTAGACTTACAAGTAAGCCTGGGTTTTGATCAGTCCATTTGACAAAATCGACTGATTCCTTTATTAGGCAAGTTCTGCTCCTCTTGACATCAAGTTTTACACGTCCGGGCTTGCCACAACTCCCGCCTCGTTCCCTGCCTCATTGGCCGGTGATGCATTCGTTTCATTCCATGGGTCCCACAGCCGTGTTCCTCCCACTGGATACGGAGTCGTACAGTACGCCATTTTATGACCTTTCTCTCATGCGGAGACACGATTCCGAAAATCTACTCATTAGATGCATCTGAGATACTCAATCAAGGCGGTGCACACTGGCCAAGATCTTTGTAGCTCGTCGTTGTTCACGGAGTGATTAAGCGAAGAAGATTATTGTTTTATACTAAGTTACAAAGGGTCGTGCCAACGCCAATCAACCCGAACTTACTCCTGAATCTCAACGTAATTAGCTTTTCAAAATGTATATCAGCGTTAAATACAAGACAAAGCTGTTAAAAATAGTACCTGGGAAAAGCCCTTCATTTCCATTTATATCTCTCCCATGCCACCAGTCCTCAGACGCAGGTTCGATATTGGTAATCTTGTCACCCTCTCGGAAGGATAGTTCGTTATCTTCTGTCGCGTCGTAGCTGTTAACAGTATTGGTACTTTTTGAGTTACTTATTACGATAAAAACTCACTCATATAACACAATGGCAACCACCTCTTCATTGGCCGCCGGAGGAGTGGGCGGACGAGGTGGAGGTGGTGGAGGTGGTGGCGGTGCGGGAGCCTGTAAGAGAAAAAAACATGGCATGAGGTCCCTACTGTCACCAAACAAACAGCTAGTAACGTACGGCAGCAGGTGCTACGGGCGGCGGTGGAGGCGGAGGCGGAGGCGGAGGCGGAGGCGGCGGTGGCGAAGGAGGACTCTCTTCTGCTGCTGGTTCCGCTTCCACCTGAACTTCCGACTGTTCAGTGGCTTGTGACTGCTCTACGCGTTCAACATAGTTGGCTGTGGTAAAAGAGCATCAGATCTTTTTCCTAGTGTATAGAGGGAAATAGAACACACAAGGGAATAATCCCGATTTACCACCAGGTCCGACACCGCTCCACCACCCGTCACCAACTTCCTCTATAGATTCAATAGTCTCCCCTTCAACAAGATCCATTTCATTGTCTTCAGCCTACATAGATCACAAATCAGGTCCAGCATCTAAGTTATTTATAGCTATAGATGCGTACCTTGTATTCATAGATCACCACAGCAGTCACACCAGCACCTGCATGTGTAACGGGAGTGGTTAAATTAGGTTCAGGTTCAGGCTCAAGCTCCGGCTCAGGTTCGACTGCGGAGATAGATGGAGTTGGTGCAGCCATGGGCGGTGGTGGTGGTGGTGGTGGCGGCGGCGGCGATGGTGGTGCAGGGGGTACTACTTCAGTGACTTCTGGCGTCAAAGCACGGGCCGGAGGTGGTGGGGGTGGTGGTGGTGGTGAAGGAGGTGCGATAGGTGCGACTTCAGATACTGGCTAGAAGAGAGGAAGTCAGCACTAGATTCAAGTCTCGATTCATATGACCGACCTCTTCTTGATCCTCACTAGCCACTTGAGATGCAATTACAGCTGTCGCGCCAGCGGCTGCGCTTACACCTGCTATAGCGCCAACGGCTCCAAAGTTTCTAGGTGCAGTCTGAGGAGCAGTAGCCCTCCCGAAAGCTGGTGCCTTGGAAGTAAAAACGGGTTTGGACGTAGTAGCCGGTGGAGGTACAAAGCCAGCACTACGACTCCTTGCGTCCTCTTCTTCCGCTTGTTTCTTAGCTAGTGCTTGTCGCTCACTCCAAGTCAGTTTCTTTGGACCACCCGAAGACGCCGGAGAAGTTGGTTTTTGCTGTTGTTGCTGTTCCATAGCGGCGAAAGGGTTCTTCAGTTTTTTGGGCGCAGGAAGAGAGACGGGAATATATGCAGATCCAACAGGTGCAATTCGATCGTCTTCGGCTGGTTTTGTGGGAACATCGGAGGCGGGAACGGCTGCACGAGAAGGCGGAGTATATGTAGACTGAGAGGCTGGCGATGTTTGCTGTTTATGTATTAGACAACGAAGGAGAGATTTGCCCTGATCATACTTACAGAGCCGAAAGTTGGCCGAGGGGTGGTTGGAAGAACAGGAGGACGAGTATTTGCGGGAGGAGGGGGAGGGGCTGCTGCCGCCGGGGTCGCCTTCTCCTCAGGCCAAGCATCCTTCGGTGCTGATCCGCCAATCGTAGTCCGACCGTAAAGCGAACCAGCAGACGCTGTAGATTTTGTAGGATTGACCGGAGGACGCGTGGTTGCAGGTGGCATAGCCGGTTTGGTAGCGGGACTGGGAGCTTTGCGAAGTTCGTTGATATCAACCTTTCCGATGGGCGTATAATTTGTGCCAACAGGAGCAATCGGCTCAAACTTTCGTGGCTGTTCTTTGTGAACTGAGTACTTTGCACCAGAGGCTGCTTCAACACGAGACATGATCAGAGATGGCGAAACGTCGGTCTGTGTAGTTGAAGCTCAAGGCGATGAATAGTGCTGTTGCGGATGACATGCGCACCTCGTTCCTGGCACTGATGACTACATGAGCAATACGCAAGAATTTAGCCACCGCACTCGAATGCGTGTGGAAAAGACCCTTCTTTGACTCTGGTACACCATCTCCACACCAATTGATTTGTACGAACTTTGGCAGTTGAGTCTAATAAGAAAGACGAAATTGAGATAAGTAAAGAGGGGTGTTGTAGAGAGTTACATTTGGATCGAGGACTCGGGCAAAAGCATACTGCATCCTGGTAGATAACGATCAATATATCGGAGTGAAGATACTGTCACCAACGGACCTGCCGTCTGAAAATTCTTCTTCCAACTCCTCGAGTCCACCATTGCCAGTAGCCTGAACTTTGAGATCATTCGTTCCTTTCTCATAAGTAAATATTGCCCAGTCTACCCCATTCGCATTGACAACATTTTGATATGCGTCGTTGATCTCTCTACTTGAAAGATTAACCTGGAGGGACATGTTGATTCTATAATTGTGAGTAATTTACTGTAGAAAATTCATATCCAATTACCTGCTTCGATATACACGAGCTTCTAGGCGCCTCTATGGTAGACTGTGGTGTAAGCTCACGCAATTTCGGAACAGGCAGGTGGGCTTATCCCATTGTTATGTCGTATTTACATCTAATGCCTTTCCCCCGCTAACAAAACTCTCACTCCTTTTTGGTACATACAGTAACTCTTCCATGATAAAACAAGAAATTTAGATGGGCTTTTTGTGGACTCGGAATCACTTAATCACTCCCCAGTCGAATATCTATCGGAGAAGGGCCATCGTACTATGGTGTGTTAGTGTCCGAGCCCAATACGGAGCAGGTTAACGGCGCGTCATCGAGAATGTTCCTCACTCTACACGCGGATGTGTTTTCTTCAAGCTAGGCTTCGCACGCTCATAACTGACATTTTTCTCATTGCAAACCACCTGCTTCTCAGAACTGCTCGTGCTCATCTCCAAACCATCAACGAAAGGTGTTCATTTGTAGGTCGCTACATCCGTGTCTCGGGCCAATGTGGGCACCGCAAAAGTGCGGATAGCGCCACAATTATACGAAAGGCACCTTACGGGATACAGCGCATTTTATTTCTCAAGCCTTGTGCGGATAGACAGCTCTGCCTCTGCTGCTTCTGCTCGCCCCAACGCCACGCTGAACTCAAAGCTATTGGGATGTGATCCCTTCTCTGGTGCAGACCTGGTCTTTTCAATACTGCATTGTGTTCTGGTAGGCTGGTATGCTCACAGACAACGCTTCTCGCGGTCAAATAAAGATTTAAATCATAATTATACAGTTTACAACCTATCCGACTGTCTTCTAAGAGCTGATATCGGATGTGCTGTACAAGCAATTCTGGGGTGAACTGAGCACAGTCCGACCCTTGGTGAGGCGAGTTCAAGAAGCTTACCTTGCTGTCTGGACCTTCGCCAATCTCCTCTGGCTCATCTCCATCATCATTACCCTCATACTTCTGGCAGATCGTATCTACGCTGGTCGCCTTTGTCGTTCTAATCTTTGCAGTGCTAAAAGATGTGATCAGCCTTTACAAGTCAAACAACGTAATTGTGCAGCTTACTCTCCATAGTTACTGAAGACAAAGCATTTCAACATTATGGTAAGAGATGTAGAAAAGATCGACTCACGTGTTAATACCAGCAAGGACATCTCCCGAAACTGCCCAGACATCATTTATCTGCCAGCCAAAGCTATGGGTCAACCGTGATTTGACTATGATAGTAACCTACCTCGACATGGCGAGCGTATTGCGTTCCACAATTTCCGCACTGAAAAAAAGGTTAATCTTGGGCCAGTCGTAATGCACGCATAGTTGATGAACATACGCTGCGATAGAGCTTTCCGAAATCTTCGACGTAGAACTAAAAGATGTGACAAGAACGTCAGTTGGTTACAAGGTTTCTTATCTAATGTAAGAGACTTACAGAGTTGATGATAACCTAGAGATTGCTGTGTTAGCGCGTTTTCTGAACTTGGACTTAGCAATACATACAGTTCCGCCACCATTGTGCTGTACGACTGATGGCTGAATGTTAGAGAGATTCTTGGTAACAAGCAGAAATGTATCACCGACCTTTATCATCAGCATGCTATGCAAAATT
>JABCKL010008447.1:19432-32891 GCA_018851305.1 Calocybe cyanea
GGTTACAGAGATACAGGGTGTGCCGCAGATGAATGTAATCAGAATTTTGCTTCTCCAAATTGATCAGCGGACTGCCATCAGACGGCTCCTGATAGAAGCGACATCATTTCTCTATTTCCAAACTGGTAAGTGTTGAAGAGGAGTTATATACATTGAGCTCCTCGCCAGATTCATATTATCACTCAGAACGACCGAATCTCGTTGATGGTCAAGAGGTAGAGGTCGACGGGCCATCCCGGGCTGAAGAATTTGGAGTAGCAACTCGAGTCCCATCTGGTGTCTGTGCTTCCACTTTAAAGCCATCTAAAAGATGTCAGCTCTAAAAGCTTTGGACCATGAACATCGTGCAAGGATAGGCAGGTAGGTAGCTGTGATGTAGGATGGTTTTACTATGGGTCGCTGAGGAAGAAAAGAAATTACGAATTATCCCACGTTCACCTCACTTAGTGGGCTACTACTATAGTTCAAGATGCACAACTGTCTCCGCATTCCAGAAATAATTCAGCTCATCTGCAATGAAAATGCATGCCCCGACGAGAAATCCGCTCTATCCGCTCTATATGCTCTGGCCCTCACCTGCAAACTTTTCAAGAGCCAGCAATGGTGTGCCTTTGGAAAACCATACCTGGTATAGACCGAATAATAAAATGTGCCGGGAACGATGTATGGATGCCGTATTATAAGCAGGTTCTTTGACTCGTCTGGTAAGCATACTTTCCGTGATTTTATGGGAAATCTTGCGAATGGCTCAATTCTGTTCTAGGATCTGACACGTTACTCTGACACGGCGACAATGGCGAGATATGCACGTCTTGTACGAAATATCACTGAGGCCAAGATGTGATTGTACCCGGATGTCTGGAGTGCACTCCTACACGCTTTCAAAGACACCGCACTCTTCCCAAATCTTCGAAGCATCCGCTTCAGCGGTTCAGACATGCTGTCATCCATTCCTCCGTTTGAAGCCAGGTACCTGACTTCCATCGGTTTCTTTAATCCTGGAAACTGGCCCTTTACGGTGCCCCAATCTCA
Organism: Calocybe cyanea; assembly: GCA_018851305.1. NCBI lineage: Eukaryota > Fungi > Basidiomycota > Agaricomycetes > Agaricales > Lyophyllaceae > Calocybe > Calocybe cyanea. The sequence goes on from JABCKL010008447.1 coordinate 20,465, forward strand.
CGTGCATTAGGGTCGAATGGTCCAGACGTCATGAAAAACCAGAGCAGGTCAAACTCTTCGCTGCAGCGCTATCCAATTGGCGGGACCTGACTCGGTTTACCTCGGACACCGGTACATTCGAAATTGCGCAAGCACATGCTCGCTATTCAAGCTCACTAAGATCCCTTGAGTTGGGTTATTGGGTTTCACCTGAGGGCAATTTTTCACGGCTTTCACCATTGATGATCGCCGACCCTGTAGCCTTCCCTTTGCTGGAATTATCTTTTTATGGGCACCTCGCGCTATCCACCTCATGCGTTCCCTTTCCCGCCAATCTCCAATATTTAACTATCAACTTGCAATTGAGTGAACCCATCCGCGATACGCCTCTGGAGGAAGACTGGATTGACCTTATCGAGTCTATGAACAGCCACTCTTTGACGAGACTCGAGATTTGGGAGGACACCGATTGCGAAGCCCATTTCTCTCCTGAGCTATTTATACTAACTGATGCTCTGTTCTCTGCATTTTCGGCGAACTTCTCAATGCTCACCTACATTAGATTCAAAAAGCCGGGAAGTTTCGACATAAGCGATGACGGTCTCAGAGACTTGACGATCGCGCTTCCCTTGCTCGAGGTGTTTCTTTTAATTACCGAGGGAGGCGACCTGCTTCTGGAAACCCGGGTTACAATCGCGAGCCTCTCGTTCTTTGCACGAAATTGTCGCTTCATATCGTATTTAGACTTTTCCCTCGATGCACAGATGGATAAAATCCCTCGACGCTTAGAGTCGCCTTGCCTATCCTCCAATCCGATGCGCCTTCATCCAGCCTTTTTAGCCATCAATAACGTGCAACTAGTAGCCAAATTTCTCTTCGACATTTTTCCAAGTATTCAGCTAATTTTAAACTACGCTGACATATGGAGAGAGGTGTTTGACCAGATAAAAACGTGGCAAGAGTCATAGACTGGAATGGAGAAAATATGATAAAGACTTGCAAACACAATTAGACGGACATCATGATACCTCTACATCCTTCGCAGCGTCGTAGCATAAAAGTTAATGTTAAAATACTATATGGTACTCGACTACACACAATCTTGCGACTACAGAGCGTATTCTGATCGACTCTTGTTGACACGTACAATGTGACCTGCAGTGGAGTGTGGGATTCCTTTGTTGGCGCAACTGTATGGGGAGGTCAGGAATCCGGCGTCTACGACTACAATATATATATACTACGCAAACGTGTACGCCTTCACGTTTGTTAGGTATTGATTTTACACAGCATGATCGTTTTTCAATGCAAAGGCTTCATCCCATCCCATTCCTTTTACTGTATCCGGTTGATGAACATGTCACGCTGATTGTGGCTCGAAGTTTGGTAACAGGAAAGCCCACTGGAAGTATCAGCCGGTCCCATGCTTCACATATACCGGCCTAGGTGATTGTGTCTCGGGGAACTATTGTGCACGGATGATATGCTTACACCCGCTAACCTCTTTTATAACCATTTGCGCTATGCATGGAATACAGGAATTTCCAGTATATCAGATTAACTACAGAGTTGATGTCTTAGACTGTTTCCCAGAGACTACTCGGTACCAGCTCTTGGAGTAGTTATAGGGCAGATAGCTATATTTACGAGTGGCGATGTGATTTTTCACATAGCTATAGCGGCTTTACTTTAGACAGCTAAGGAGTATCTGGAACGAGAGCGCAGTGTGTATCGGCACTTGAACATCTTATGCCCTGCTTGCCTTGCTGATATGGCACCACGATTCCCGCAAGGGCAGGCGACATTGCCCGAGGGAAAGAAAATCCAGAAGACAAGGATCAAAAGAGGACAGATTAGGTCGTGCAATCAAGCAGCGCCCCATATAAAGAGATCAAAAATGGCGCCGAATAGTCGAAAAGCGCTTGAAAACCTCAGCTGTGCCGGAGCCCAGTATAAGTCACTCCTCTGCTGTGTTCTAAGAAAAGCTGGTGTGCGACACAGGCCCAGAGCAGATAGATCCGCTAAATTAGCCGAAGAAATGAAGGCCATGGTAACTAGACGAGATCAAAACAAGTTCTAACGTCTAAGGACGCAGCAAGTCTCGTCATCTCTTGAGTGTTAGACCTAATGCTCCTTAATCTCGGAGCAAGTACGATGCTTTTGGGACGAGTCACAAATACATGAGACCCAACCAATTAGCTCATGCTGCTTTAATTTGCCACGTCAGGTGCACAGATGCATATTTTTATCGTTATTGCAACGTCGGAGAGGAACATAGGGCAAAACAATTGCCGCATAAAGTGCCCCAGAGAATATTCGACAACGATGAGATGTTTAGACCTAATGACTGGGTTGAAAAATTAGTCCGTGGCGGCGTTGTGAGTAAGTGGATGGGGGGTGAGAACAGTATCAGTGCTTTCCTACGCTTTGCCTTGTTGATGGACCCCACGATCGATGGCCCGATATTATCATACTCCCAACATGCACGACTGTCTCCGCATTCCAGAGATTATTCAGCTCATCTGCAATGAATTCTCTACCATAGACAACAAACCCACTCTATTCACTCTGGCTTGCACCTGTTGACTGTTTCAAGAGCCTGCACTCACGCGTCTTTGGGATACCATCAGTGGTATAAGCCCAATAACACAATGCGTTGGGAAGGACATAGGGAAAGCACACAGAGAGAACAGTCTGGTGGGTGCAATGCCATTCATTCGCCCTTCATTCTATGTGAATGTTTTGAGCACCCAATTTTGCGCAGGATCTGTCTTGTCACTCTGACATTGTTGATGAAATACGCGCGTCTTGTCCAGCACATCACTGGCCCCGGATACATTCAGAGTATTAACAAGTCCCCGGGTATTTGGAACGCACTCCTTCACATTTTTAAAGGCACCATACTCTTTCCAAATATCCGGAGCATCACTTTTACCTGTACATATATGCTGAGATCCGTTGCGCTCTTTGGTACCCAGTACCTGATGTCCATCGATTCCCTTGCCAATGTGGATCCCCCTCCATATGGATGGACATCTCTACATGGTGTCCAAACCTTACATCCATTAGTCTCGGATTGTTGCCAGAGACATCAAAACATGTAGAAATGTTCACTGCAGCGTTATCTAACTGGTAGAATTTGTCTCTACTGTCGTTCAGCGATGGATTGCCCAATATCTTGCAGCTTCTTTCTCGCTCTCCAAACTCGCTGCAATATCTTGACTTGGGTTATTTGAGCCCACCTACAAATGAACTCTTGGAGCACTTGTCACTGTTAAAACAAAATTCCACGGTCTTTTTGTTGCTGGAAGAAATCAAGATTACTTTTTTGCATTGGATTCTCCCCCAATTCATGGGTTCCTGTCTGGGCATGTCCAATCTTCGAAGTCTAGACATTGGTTTAGATTTGTATGATGAACTTTGGGCTCTACTTCGCGAGAAACAATGGATCAAGCTCATTGAGGTCCTCAAAAGTCGCTCTGTGACGAGACTCGCAATCCGAGAGGAGACCGCTCTCGCACCTGAACTTATCCCCTATGGGACGGTTACAATAACAGATACTCTGTTATCTATACTTCCAACCCAATTCCCAATGCTCACACACATCTATCTTGAAAAGGCAGGAGGCTTTGATGTAACCGATGACGGTCTCAGAGATTTGACAATTGCGCTTCCCCTGCTCGAAGAGTTCCGTTTAAATCACAAGTTGGGAAACCCGCCGCCGGAATTCTGGACCACAATTGCGAGCCTCCTATTCTTTGCACGAAATTGTCCCTTTATATCCCATCTCCAGCTCATATTTGATGTGCGCGTGGACAAGATCCCTCGACAATTGGAACCACCTTTCCAAGGCCTAAAAATGAGGAGTCTTGTTATAGACTTTTCAGCCATTGACAACGTGCAACTGGTAGCTAATTTTCCTTTTGATATTTTCCCGGATATTCGAGAAATTGAATTTCAACAAGTTGTCGACTGGGAAGTATGGGAGGATGTGTCCGCTCGGGTGAAAACATGGCAAAGACAGGGTGTTCGAAGACCCGGATGGGGTGAATATGAAAAAGCTGTTGAACCACAATTGGACGGACATCATGACACCTCTACATCCTTCGAGCCGTCCTAGTACATACCCTAGTGACGAAATGCTGTATGATACTCGACTATACACGATATTGTTGCTAGACAGAGTTTATTTCTACCTAATACTGAGAAGTAAAAAAAAACCGAACAAAAAACAGAAGAATGTGTTCCGATCGATTCTTGGCAGTCACAATGCAGCCTAAACACTGCTGGCGACCACCCATTTTTCCACGAGATAAATGGGTGGTCGCCAGCAGTGAAAGTTCATTTTGTTTGATTCTTGCGTCAACTTTGTCCAGCTATCTCCTCGCAACCTTCACTTATTCTGGCTTGAAGCTTGGTATCCGGAAAGTCCAGCAGTATCGCTCGGTCCTACATCTTACATTTTGTTACATTTCCTAGATGATAGCGCTTCGGAGAGGTATCGAGCAAAGATGATATGCGTACATCCGCCAGCCCTTTTTTCATAGTCATTCGTGCAATCTTTTCCAGTATATATAATGTTGAAGGAATGATGCTAGCATAAATAGATCAAATTTGTGGGGAGCAAACGAGCAAATATACATGATGCAAACTGCAGGATTTTATACTACTTACTGGGCCATAAGGGCCATGTCCAACTAAATGAGTAACAAAAGAATGGATTGGCCGGGCCACAATGAAGTCATTTGACCGACGTGATGGCCAAATTCCAACATATAATTGGACTACAAAGCTGATGCCACGGACTGTTTCTTAAAGACGAATCAGTGTTAATTCTCGGAGTAGTTATAGCTTGGGAATAGGCCAATAGCTGTATTTTACGAGTGACAATGTCGTTATCAGTGAGGCCATGAGCTGCTGTTGCATAGAGCTATGGTAACGGCTATAACAACTTCACAGTCTTCACACTTTAACTAGGCTGATATGCTCTTATGATCAGCCCCTTACCTTGCTAGTAGCCACAACGGTACTTACCCTTGGCCAAGCCTCCAGCATGCACGACTGTCTCTGTTCTTCAGCTCATCTGTCAAGAATATTCTGGATTTCATGATAGTGTGCTCTGGGGTCTGGCCACCTGCAGACTGTTTCAAGAGCCAGAAATCACTTTTTTTTTGGCAAACCATCCCTGGTATAGACCCGATAATAAATGCACCGGAAAGGGGTATTGATGCCACATAAAAAGGCAGGTTTTTCAAGTGGTCCGGTGAGTATAATTTTCCGCATTCCACGAGAAATTCTTTGAGAGCTTGTTTTATTGCAGAATTTATCTCGTTACTCGGACATGGCGACACACCATTCAAATACATACTTTGTCGTTCAAAGATGGATTGATGCTGTAGTGTCTTAGAAAATATCCATAACAGATATGGTATGACGTCAGTGACGGGGTGCCTCGCTACCACTGCAGTACCTTGACAGTATCTAAGGCCAATATGCATCACTGTCTCTGCATCCCAGAAATTATTCAGCTTATCTTCAATGAATTCTTTTGCTTCTTCAACCAACGCACCTTAATTGCTCTGGCCTGTACTTGCCGATTGTTTCAAGAGCCAGCACTCGCAGTTCTTTGGGAAACCATCCGTGGTATAGATCCGATAATAAAATGCGTTCATAGGAATATATGGATGGTGCAAAGACGGGAAGGTTTCTTGGGTGTTTGGGTGAGTGCAGTGGTCTTTGTTTGACAGGAAATCTCTTCAGCGCCCAATCTTGTATAGGGGTTGTCTCATCAGTCTGACATAGCGACAGTGGCAAAATATGCACATCTTGTATGGCACCTCTGGCATCCAAACTATCTCACGATGAATGAGTCCCCGAGTGTTTGGGACGCACTCGTGCACTCCTATAAAAACACCGAACTCTTCCCGAATGTCCGGAGCATCGTTTTCACCAATACAAAAATGATGACATCCCTCGCACTATTTAGTACAAGGTTCTTGACCTACCTCAAATTTTATGTTGATGTGGACCCCCCTTCGATGTGGCTGAACATTTCTGCATGGTGCCCAAGTCTCAGGTCCATTCATCTCGGATGGCCCCTGAGACGAAATTCGCCACAGCAGGTAGAAATGTTTATTGCAGCTCTATCCAACTGGCAGGCCTTGTCTAAATTTTTCTCGTGGCCGTGTCCGCTTGAAGTTGTGCAAGCACTTCTATGCCATTCAAGCTCACTGAGATGCCTTCGCTTCTCCCCTGAAGAGCAACTCTCGCAGCTTCGACTGCCGACAGCCACAGACTTTGCACCCCCTCATCTTTTGGAAGAAATAGTCGTTAGCGTCCGTTGGATTCCTGACGCCATCCACCTCATGAATTCTTTTCGTACATGCCTCGTCTTCAAATTCTAGTAATTCAACTGGCTGACATCGGCAGACCATCTCAGGAGAAATACTGGATCAAACTCCTTGAAAGTCTCCGAAGTCTTTCATTGAAGACACTCAAGATCCAAGAGCACAGTCAATCACCCGAGCTCTACTCTTATGGGATAGCGATGCTAACCAACACTCCATTTTTGGGCACTTTCAACCAAGTTCCCAATGCTCACCTGCATCAACTTTGACAAGTTGGGAGGTTTTGACATAGCTGATGCTGATGTCAGAGATTTGACGGAGGCGCTTCCTCTGCTCGAGGAGTTCTACTTGTGTCATAATGCGAGAGGCCCGCAGCCAGATTGCGGGGTGACAATTGCGAGCCTCTTGTTTTTCGCACAGAATTGTCGCTTTATATCAAAGCTTGAATTTCAATTCAACGCACGAACGGAGGAAATACCTCGACAATTAGCGCCACCTTGCCTAACCACCAAGTTGTGGTATCTTTCTCCGTTCTTCTCGATTATCAATAACGCCCAACTAGTAGCCAACTTCATCTTTGATATTTCTCCAGATGTTCGACATATCAGTAGCTACTGGAGTAATGACGACCACAAAGTGGTATGGGAGGAAGTGTCCGATCAGATAAAAATGTGGCGAAAACAGGGTGGTCGACCGCCCGGATGGGGTGGATATGATAAAGCGGTCGAAACACAATCGGACGAATGTCGTGACATCTTTAGATCCTTCGAAACACCGTAGCACATACCTCAATGTCAACTATTATATAGTATCCGACTACAAACAATTTTGTGGCCAGATAATATGATCACTGTTTTCCTGACGAGGCGTGCTGAAATAAATTTTCATCATCACAAGATGATACCCTAGGGAGTTGTATCATGAGATGGCTTGTTGTGTGAAGTGTTTATTCATACACTATGTTCGCACGCATACCTTTCACAGCCATTTGTGTGGTGGGTTGACCGCAGATTTTTTCCATTATAGCATTGATATTGTTGTTTTTTTGCCAAAAAAACTGATCATTTTTGTTCTTAGATTAATCAGCAGGTGAAGACCAAGGAAAATTCTAAATAGCTGTGATGCAAGCCAAGTGATTTCTAACTTCCTGGGACGCGACATGTGATCTCCCACGCTTGGATCGTAACTCTTTGCTAGTAAGCCACTGCCCTAAGTCAACATGCGCGACTGCCTCCGCGTTCCAGAGATTATTCTGCTCATCTGTAATGAGGTATTTGCCCTCACTGAATTTTTAGAGCATAGATCTACCCTATTTGCTCTAGCCTGCTGCTGCCAATCGTTTCAAGAGCCAGCACTCGCGAGGCTTTGGGAAACCATTGTGGGTATAGACCAATAATAAGATGCATCGGGAGGGAATTACTGCTACCGAATAGAAAGGAACAATTCTCGGTGGGTGTGATGCTCGCATCTCATGGAACCTTTTTTCGACGACCCAATTTTTTGTAGGATTTCTCTCCCTCTGATGTGGTGACCATGACGAAATACGCACGTCTTGTACGACACATCTCTAATGGTCGTGTCTACGGTTCGATGGTTGAGTCCCCAGTCGTTTGGAACGTGCTCCTACGCGCCTTCAAAGGCACTATTCTCTTCCCGAATCTCCTCAGCATCAATTTGAGCGGTGCGGAGATGTTGTCATTCCTTCCACTGTTTGGTACCTGGTGCCTGACCTCCATCGATTTTTCTGTTTGTCAACCTTTCGATGTGGGTAGACATCTTTGCGTGGCGCCCGAATATTGTGTCCGTTGGTCTTGATTGGTTCACACCAAAACCATCAGAAAGGGTAGAATTGTTCGGTGCTGCGTTGCCTGATTGGCAGGATGCTAGTATGACACTTAAATCCCACGCTCATGTCGCGACTCCCTTCCCAGTGGGCCACTACCCTAGGCCAACATGCACGACTGCCTCCGCATCCCAGAGATCATTCGGCTCATTTGCAGTGAGGTTCTTACCTTCACTGAATCTTTAGAGCGTAGATCTGCCCTATTCTCTCTGGCACGCACCTGCCGATCTTTTCAAGAGCCAGCACTCGCGAGTCTTTGGGAAACCATCCGTGGTATAGACCCGATAATAAAATGCACTGGGAGGGAATTACGAATGCTGCATAGAAAGGAAGAATCTTTGGTGGGTGCAGTGCCTACATTGGTGGATATTTCTTTTGACGACCCAATCCTGTGTAGGATCTGTCTTTTTCCTCTGACGTGGTGATCATGACGAAATACGCACGCCTTGTTCGGCACATCTCTTACGGTTATGACTGTGATTCGATGAACAAGTCCCCGGTTGTTTGGAATGCGCTCCTGCGTGCCTTCAGAGGCACCATACTCTTCCCAAAACTCATTACCATCAATTTCAGCAGTACGGATATGCTGAGATCCTTTGCGCTGTTTGGTACCCGGTACTTAACCTCCATCGATTTCTTTGTTGATGTGGAACCTTCGATGTGGGTGGGCATCTCTGCATGGTGCCCAAATATTACGTCTATCAGTCTTCGATCGCTCACAATACCGCTCACAATACCGGAAATATCAAAGTGGGTAGAAAGGTTCGACGCAGCGTTGCCTAATTGGCGGAATCTATCTCGATTGTCGATGGACTACGGCACGCCAGAAATACTGCGGATCCTTTCTCGCCATTTGTGCTCACCACGATATCTCGACTTGGGCTATGTGAGATCGCCTCCAGGTGGGCTTTCACAGCTCTTGCCGCTAATAGGAACAAAGTCCTCGGTCTTTTCTTTGCTTGAAGAATTCAAGATCACCTTCGAACAGGAGTCTGACGCCATCCAATTTATGGATTCCCTTCCGGGTATATCCAGTCTTCGGAGTCTACATATTGAACTAGATTTCAGCGAAAGCCTTAATTTTCCATCTAAAGAAGAAGACTGGATTAAACTTGTTGAGTCCGTCAAAAGTCATTCTGTGCAAAGACTCGTAATCCGAGAGAATTGCGTACCCGAATTTATTTTTCCCGATGCGCCCAAACTATCTAATACTCTGCTTTCTACGCTTATAAACAACTTCCCAATGCTCACCCACGTATATCTTGAGAAGGAAGGCGGTTTTACTATAACTGATGATGTTCTCAGAGATTTGACAGTAGCACTTCCTCTACTCGAGGAGTTCTCTTTACGCGATGGTGTGCGGGACGAGCCCTCGGAATGTAGGACCACAATCGCAAGTCTTCTATTCTTCGCACGAAATTGTCGCTTTATATCACATCTCGGGTTCATGTTCAACGGACAGGTGGATAAAATCCCTCAACAAATGGAGTCACCTTGCCTAGGCTCCAATCTAAGGCATCTTAAGACAGCCTTCTCGATTATCGACAACGCACAATTGGTGGCAAAATTTCTCTATGACATCTTTCCAAATCTTCGAAAAATTGACTACACCGATGACTATCACTTTCACAAATTATGGGAGGAGGTGTCTGATCAGATGAAGATATGGCAAAGACAGGGTGGTCGACGACCTGGATGGGATGAATATGATAAACTCATGGACACACAATCTACCGAACGTCATCAAATTCCTAGATCCGTCGAAGTAGCCTAGCACAAATCTTGATGTCGGATTACTATATTACACTCGACAAGATAGTGAACACTTGACTTACTTTCTTCCTGAAAGCCATCACATGGCTCGAAGTAGCGCTACCTGATGAGTGAATGATTCACGGGTACAATATCGAGCCAATATAGTAACAATAGTTTAATCTGGTATGAGTCAGGCAGACCAAGCAATACTTCGGCATTGGTAGCTCAGAACATGTATACAATTACGTGAATTGCCATGCTGGCAGACTATTGATTCTATGATCGGTTCTGTCGGGCAAGAATATCTTTCAAGCAAAGACTCCCTTCTATCTCTTATCTTTTGTCCATTTGATGACCATATCTTGTTCGAGTGCCAACACGTTCCTAACAACATTCCTAGAACTTGAAGGCCCATCGCCCTTTTCAACCTGTTCGGTTTCCACGTTAACCATGTCCAACTATCCTCACACTATCTTCACCTGTTATGGCTCGAGTTCTGGTATCTGGGAAGTCCAGATACATCGGTGGGTCCTTTCCCACTCTGTTCTGGTGCCCACTCAATCAAATATCGGGAAAAAAAAAAAAAAAAAAACAGGAAACCTGCAGCATTCAGATCCTCCGCAAATGATTGCATGGGTAGATAAACTTGTCCGCAGCTCAATATCTTTCTGTATATTCTCTCAAAATTACCAACTGGAGCGCCCCTTGGGGTGACTGACGGATTTTTAATGTATCATGCGACACCTCTTCTAGAAAGCATGGCTCGAGATTCGGGGCTATGCGTGATTTGACGAGTCACGGCCATGACTGTATCAGTGCTTGAATGCAATCATCCCACACTTGCCTTGCTACCACTGCAGCACCTTAACGACATCCTAGGCTAATATGCATGATTGTTTCTGCATTCCAGAAATTATTCAGCTCGTCTTCAGTGAATTCCCTCACCTCAGCGGCAGACCCACTCTAATCGCTCTGGCCTGTACTTGCCGACTATTTCAGCAGCCAGCACTCGCAGTTCTTTAGGAGACCATCCATGGTATAGATCTAATATTAAAATGCGTTGGGGGAGGATTTAAGGATGCTGCATAAAAGAGATGTTTCCTCAAGTGCGCTGGTGAGTGCGATTCCCCTCGTATAATAGAAAGTCTCTGGAGCGCCCATTCGATTTGTAGGATTTGTCTGGCCACTCTGACATGGTGAAAGTAGCAAAATATGCACGTCTAGTACGGCACATCTCTAGGGATTTGAGTTGTGACTCGATGGTGAAGTCCCCAGTTGTTTGGAACGCACTTCTCCGTGCCTTCGAAGGCATCATACTCTTCCCGAATCTCCAGAGCATCCAATTTAGCAATTCGGAGATGCTGAGATCCGTTGCGCTGTTTGGCACACAGTACTTGACCTCCATCAAGTTGTCTGTTATAATGAATCACCCTTCTATGTGGTTGGACATTTTTGCATGGTGCCCAAATATCACGTCCATTGGTCTCGGGTGGCCCACACTGGAAACATTAGAGCAGGTCCAGTCGTTCACGGCCGTATTGTCCAGTTGGCGAAATCTGTCTCGATTGTCTTTATCTAGTGACGCGCTCAAAATGGTGGGGGCGTTTGCTGCTTTCTAAGCTCACCACATTATCTTAACTTCGGCTATTTGAATCCACTTACAAATGAACTTTTACAGCTTTTACCACTGGTAGCAACAGACTCTATGGTCTTTTCTTTGCTGGGATCAGCGGAGATCAACTTTTCTCAGGTTTCCGACGCCATTCAGTTCATGGGTTCCTTTCTGGTGATACCTCATCTCCGATGTCTAGATATTTTTTTGGCATTATTCGCAGACAATCAATCAGCTCCAGAAGACAAATGGAAAGAACTAATTGGGTCTATCAAAAATCCCTCTGTGAGGAGACTTTCGATCCAAGAGGAGGACTGTCATAATAACGCCAAGTCTAACAGATACCCTGTTATCTATACTTCCAAACAACTTCCCCGTGCTCACCCACATTAACCTCGAGAAGTATTGAGGCTTTGACATAACCGATGATGGTCTCAGAGACCTAACGGTAGCGCTCCTCTTACTCGAACAGTTCCGTTTATACGACAAATGGATATGTTCGCCTGAACCCCGTGTTACGATTGCGAGCCTACTATTCTTTGCGCGAAATTGTCGCTTTATATCACATCTCGAGTTCATATTCGATGCGCAGATGGACAAAATTCTTCAACGGTTAAGCCCGCATTGCCTGGCCCCCAATATGAAGAGTCTTGCTATATTTGTGGAATCTTCACCCTTCGATAACGTGCAGCTGGTAGCCGAGTTTCTCTTTGACTTTTTCCCGAATATCCAACAAATTAAGTACGAGGATGGCGTGTACTACGAACCATGGGAGGAGGTGTCTGATCAGGTCAAATATGGCAAAGAGAGGGTGTCCGAAGACTCGGGTAGGGTGAATACTCGTATGTTACTCGTGGGTAGGCCATTGTGAAATTGCCACGTTCATACATG
>JABCKL010008448.1:0-15925 GCA_018851305.1 Calocybe cyanea
AGATATCAACAGAGACGCTACATTACTTCACATCAACATTAATTAATTAATTAATTTTTTTCTCCTCTGCGAGGCCCCCACCTATAGTCAGACTGCCCTGCATCAGAATCATATACAAGTGCACCGGTCCGATGACACCGTGTGCACTTAAATACTCTTACTTTTCCACATATCCACTTTCTTTCCATTCTGATCTCTCAGCAGGTTCTGAGCAGACTCATCCAGCCGGCCTCTTATCCTCCTCTCACCATGAAATACATCTACTTTTTCCCCACCCTCCTTTGTGCTCTCAGCCCCGTAGCCACCGCACCTACCCCAAGCTCACCTTATGGCTGGCACAACACACAAAGTCACAACCCACACAACCCCCATGTACCGCCCCAGTCATCCAATTCCAATGATGTCCCCAGCATGTACAGCCAAAACTCCAACTCCCACGAAAATCCGTCCAATTACCCGCCCAATGAGGGATATCCGATTTGGCAATCGCAGGGGACTGTTTATAATCATCAAACCACTACCAGCCATAATCAAATCCCATCGATGCGACCACAAGGGCCCGTTTACGGTTATCAGACCGCCAACTACGATCATTCAAACGTGCTTTCGCAGCCCCATGTTCCTTCGTCTCATCCAGAGCGGCCCGACTATATTTCGGCCGGCGTACCGTCAACATCGTCTAGCCATGCACCCCAACCACAAATTGACCCCCGGTCAAACCAATGCGAACCTCTCTCAAGCGAAACGTGCAAATTGTGCAATGAACTTTACAAAAAATACACTGAACAGTATCGGGCGTGGGCACATGGATACTTCTCCCACAACGTAAAGAGCATGTGCCGCATTTGCGGTTTAGGTTTCTATGGGACAGACAAAGTATCAAGCCACGAGCAAGCTTATCATACGTTCATGAACCGTGAAATATGCTTCTGGCAGTGCCCAGAGTGCCCCAAGAGATTCCTGGGAGACGACGCGCTCTTAAACCATCTGTGGTACGAACATAAGGTTTGCCTGCTAGCTTGGAAGCAAGTTCATAAATTTACACAATGGCGTTTCTAGCTCAATTTTCAGTAACAGATCGAGATGCATGCTCCTAATCTATGACTTCGTAAGTCCATGTTTTGTGAGCCTTCTTGACTGACCTTGATTTTTATCCGTGTAGAGTTTGTTTTCGTGATTTTCAGATTCCAGAACTCCACTAGACTTACGCAACAAACAGGAGGCATCTTATAAAAAAGGATTGTGCGAGGACAGAGCGTGGCTAAGGAATCAATTTGTACTTGTAACTTTACACTCGAAAGGCGACATTTCCGTTGCCAGATTGTAATTTCGTAAAGGAATCCAGCGACGATCAAAGGCCTTGTGTTCATAGCCTCTGAGTATCTGTCTCCACGAACAGAGCTTCGTTCATTTAGCTGTAGCACAGCGAAGACCGAAATAGTTAGTGCCTAGTAAAGACAGAAGCTATAAATTTTGCCCGTTTTTGTATTTCTCAAACTCGGGCGGTCGTTGGCTCAGTTGTCACAGACCTCGCGCCCGGTAAAACGAGCAGCTCTTCAAGCGGTCGTAAGGGATCATTCGAGACTTAAATCCCAGTCAAAATCACATATAGCCAAATAATATTGTATCATTTTAAATTGAAGTCTAATATTTGTTTATCGATTCACCATGCTCGTCCATCATTCAATATTCAATCATCGATTATCGATCATCGGAAATATTGGGATATAGATGTCACTCAATCTAAGTGGATGTGAGATATTGTAAACGAAACAATTCACGATTTATTCCAATTAACTGTATTAAGTTACGTAAAAGAAGATTTTACCGCATTAAGTCGATGCGAATCAATCCGCCTTGATATGATTTTAACTGTGCTTAAATCTCCGAGCATCTGCCCCCGTCTTCTCGTCTCATGAAAACTTTCGGGATCTCGGCTAAAAATGTAAGTGGAGCGGCCGCGCTGGCTCAACATGGCCTGGGTTGTCCGGCGTTGCATCTTCGGGTACTAGGACCGTTTGCCAGTACGTTTGAGTAGCTGGAGGAGCTACGTTTAAATGCACATGGGTGCTATCTGATTCGCCAGGAATGCTAGATGGGAACTTTATTTACTTTATTCAATAGTGATGAAGGTCAAGTGTGGCTTGTAATGGACTGATCTCACTCTCTTTTAACGTTTCTTATCTCCTAGCAGGCCTTGAATTATCCTGGGCTCATCGACAGCTAAGTCCAATTCTAGAACATTAAATACAACTGAGGCAACCCATCTTAAGACCTACTATGAGTTCAATGTCCACGGTCTATGCACCCTCGCGCGGTGCGACCCCATATTATCTTTGGTATAGGCATGTCAAAATATCGGTTCACCAACTTGAACATACTTGACTCAAAGTTATCCGCTATAGGCATCACTTGCATTGCTATTTCACTGAACGAGGAGACCAGCTGAAAGCGGAAATCGCGTTCAATTCGGCAGCTTCAACAACGTTGGGATGATATCATGTCCCTCAATCCTTTGTTTTTTTTTTTTTGCCACCGGGAAAAGCTCATTTTAAGGTCCTAGCGCGGAATAGTACGTTTGGGATGCCGAGAAAAGGCAACAGCAAACACCGTGGATTGCGCCCCTCTCCTACCCAGATGAGCCGTGTGTTTGCTTGGCATCCACGCAAAGACTCGGAAAAGGATTAGGACTATACATTCTGCTTCATACAGTACCTTCCTATCGGTATTATTTGCCGAGTTTTCCACCTATGGGTTGCCGAACAATCCACCTGTTTGAAACCCTGTCAAGAGTTGTATCAGCAACTAGTTGAAAATTTATCCGCCAGACGAAGAAAGGCCAACAGAAGATGACTGAGGAGATGAAATGGGAGAACGAAGGGGCCAAGGCGGATGAGCGCTTCTCGACATTCGCCCTAAGACGGGTCTAAAAAATTCCGGCCACATCCCACTTTGTACCTGTGGGAAGCGGAATTTGGATAGTGCAATGCTTATCGTACCGTGAAGAGCAATGAGGTTGCTAGTGCACGTCACAATGCTGTACTTCACAGCGGAAGATATAGTGATGCAGGTCAATGTCTCGGCATGCAGGGAGAGCAGGGGAAAAGCCGCGGAATAATTTGCTTGGGGTTCCTTCTGTTTCCCATCAGTCCCTGATCGAAGCGTCTCCGTCGTCCCTGATAGTTGTCTTATCGTTATCTTCGGATTTAGATAGCAGTGGCCAAGCCTCAAAGCGGCAGTTTCAATTCGCCTTGGTATTCCTGTAACTAATCTGGCCCAGAAGAGGCGGGAGTTCCGGCGTTTACTGGTGAGCAGGCTCTTCCAGCGCTTGAGCGGTATACCTCGTATAGGCTGTATGCTTTTCATGCGCGTCGTGCTACGCAAAGCTGTATAACTTATTGAAGAGTAATGTTACATAAAAGTACACCAAGGATCGAAATAGAAAAACACTGTGACAGCTGGATAGCAAAAAAAGAGCGGAGACGGTAAGAGCAGAACGAAGAGAAAAAAAGAAGAACCCTCGATTTACTTTTCGTTCTTCATTCCACCCCCAAGCTGAACCAACAACTTCTGCGCGATCAACGCATCTTCCACTTCCGTCCCCATTCCAATCGCCGGCGTTCCCCCCACAAAGTTACTAGCAGTCGCCCTCACGCGCCCCTTGAACAGCCCAGTGGCAGCAGTAGAAGAAGAATCATCTCCGCCACTAAGTCTCATCTTCTTTCGTTTCGTTTTCTTGATGCCTACTCCTGAACTTGCCGAGGGGTGATGCGATGATGCGACAACCCCCAAGGGAAGGGGAAGCGTCAAACGTCCCCAAGCGTTCATTCTCTTCCCGAGTTTCCTCGATGACGACGGCACTTGGTCAGTCTGCTGCTGCTGCTGCTGCTGATCATGTTTCTTGCACCCAACCCGATACGCACCAGTGTTGATGTTAAAATTGACACCCCTCTTCGCAGACTTTATCGACGATAACCCGATCGAGGGTACAGGAGATTGTGGTGGAGGCGGGGGCGGAAGTGGTGGTGGTGGAGGCGGAGCAAAAGGATCTTCCAAGTCCGTCCAATCCAATTCCTCTCCTCCTCTCTCACAATCTCTCACCTCATCAAAATCATGCGCATACATGGACCCACAGTGGATGGTTGAAGGACATGCCCAGCTCGCCGACCAGCTCTTGGACAACTCCGCCATCAGCGGCTGATGTTGTTGTTTGCCTACTCCTCTTCTCTGGACGTGATGCACCGACTTGGGCCGAGGAGGTAGTTTCAGAACGGGAGAAGTGAGGGGAGTGACGGAGGTACAGGCGGAAATGGCAACTTTGGTCGGGGATGAATCGTGACCTGTACCTTGTATGACCTTGTTGATGACTCCGTACACGATCGGTGGAGACTTGGACGTGTTTCGTTCCGCACCTGGGGTAAAAGAAGAGACAGATGGCGTTGGCGTCGAAGAAAGGGGTACCTCGACCGCGTGTACGTGAACCGAAGCTCGAAGCGGAGAGGGAGAAGGGGTAAAAGAGGATTTTGAACGACAATAATACGCCGCTAGTACGCATAATAAAGACGTAATAAAAAATGTCTCCTGTAAGATCCAGAAGACATCGACTCTATCGGGAAGCGGATAGTTGATGATGAAAGGGACAAGCGGACGAGAAGGCGGCGAAAGTCGGGCTGCGGGGATAGTAAACACAAAAGCTATAGTATATGCCAGCTGGCCTGAAAGGAGGGCAAAAAAGTGAGCCAAAGGGAAATGCGGATGACTTTGGCCATGCGGCGAAGAAGTGGAAGTGATGAGAGTTTCCGGATCTGAGTGGCATATACAGCCATTTGAAAAGAGTGTTCGTGGGGGTTTCTCTGTATACTCAGGTGGAAGAGTCTGAGATGAAGATTGGTTGGCTTGAGGGGCGAGATCCCTAGAATCTCTGGAGGAAAAAATGAAAAGAGAGGTACCGACGGTCGTGAGGACGAACGCGAGGCTCAGAAAGGGAGCCATATGCGCATGATGCGGTGCGATGGAGAGAAGTGTAGCACAGACGAGGAATGTACCAGGTAGAATAAGAATGGATGGACCGGCATTGGGAAGGAGAAACTGAAGATGCAATATAGACGCGCCAAGGGCTGCTGAAAGGAGAGCTAGGACAATCTGTTGTGCCTGTAGACTATGTAAAAGACCTAGAAGAGCGACAAGGGTAGCCAAGAGAGCCAACAAGGGCAAAGGAGTAGCATACAACCTGCCTTTGACGACGGCAGGGACCGTGAGCACAGGGAAAATGAGGAAGAGAGCAGAAATCATTATGCCTGGTGACGGTGAAAGGGTAGTCACGTATATATATACACACAGGAACGCAGATCATAGAGCCCCGAACCTTGGCTTCTGATAGAAGTCATTTTAGCTCTTCCACTCGTAGCTTCTTCGCCGCGGCAATGAAAGTTAAAAGACATCTAGCCCCGAGTCTCTTATTTCGGTCAGGAGATGACCAACAGGGGACATGTAACCGTTTCTACGTCAGGAGCAGGGGACATTGCAACAGATTGGCAACCTTGAGTGTGTTGGACCGCAATTAAATACCCTATCGCCTTCGTCTCGCACTCTTCTCTCCTGAATCTATTCATTAGAGCCCGGATTGAGTCTATCGGTCGACTAGAGCATTCTAAGTGTAAAATTGTAGAAGATGTGCTGGCGTGCTATCGCGATAGGGGGGGTACCACATTGTTTATCTTTTCGTATCGTGGCTGATAGAGATATGGAACGCACACAACGGGAAAAGGAATTTCATTTACTACTTAAATTTCAGCTGTAGGTTAATTACATGATCAACTGAGAATTATAGAGTCGCAGACGCACTATGTTGCCAGAAGCTGCAGTCAAAGACACGTCGGGCATACAACTTCGACAAACGAGTCTCCGACCGCTGGCATACAATTTCGACATTGTCAAACAAGCTCACCAATCATGCGTGAAGGCAGGCAATAATTCAAGCCGTATCGTTTGTTTAGCTGCTACCTCTGGGTTCCAAACTTTAGCATGTATAAGAAAACGACAACGGTCACAGCGGCGAGCCAGCTTATAACCATACGTCTAGCACGTGACGGAATCTACTTTTGGAACTCTCAGAGTTCCTGGCCCAATCAAGCTTTCTCACGCCTGCTCTCAGAAGGCAACAATTCACTCGAGATTAGCATTTCGCTTTGTTCTCTATCATGACCATATTCCCGTATTACAGGATTTTGTGTCTTCCGTCAAGAACGTAGTCTTTAAAAGGACCAAGAAACTCGGCAAAGCTGATTGAAAATGTGTTTGTTATGGCATTTGATAAACTACAAGAGTTCGAGGCCTAGCAACTTTGAATACTAATAAACGCCGGTATCTGATCCGAATCTAACGATAACAACTCCAACTGGTCCACGCCTAGCAACCAATACACTTGTTTGATCATTGTAAATAACGCCTTGACCTCCCTTCGCGAGAAAAACATCCCACCGCGGATGTTCAACCGCCCTTGAATTTGCCCCTGAGCTAGATCCCAATAAATGAATGAAAAAGTTCAATCAGGTCCGATGTCAGGTAACGGTGTAACGGTGTAATAAAGCAGCAAGCGTCCAAAAATGACATGTAGCTGAGTTCGCAGTCCAATCAAATAAAGGCATTCGCACATTGTCCAGAGTCCGTTGGGAAAGCCGTGCATTTAGGACTTTGTTTTTTTTTTTTTTTTCATGATTTCTTCACCTTATACCGGACTCCGCTCATTGGTCGTCACAATCCTGATTGTCGACATTTCGGGACTGTAAACGTATGTCTCTGCTGTCTCCATTGATCCTCGTATTTCCGATGCCGGTACCCATTTGTTAAACCGAGGAAGGACAGTTGTAATATTGGTCTCGTTGGTCATATCCCACGGAGCGTTTGGCTGAGGTCTAGCTTGCCCTGCTGCAGCTCTGGCTATTACCAGCGTCGGAGCAATTCCCTGCCAATACTGCGTGTCAGCGTTTTTTTTCCTCAGATGATCGAGAACCGAATTGGAGCTAATGAAAACAAACTAAATACGACACGCACCGTACAAGATGTCCAAAATGCCCACGCATACTCTGATGCGGGACCACTAACGATGTAAGCAATGAGCGCAAAGAGAGTCGCTACGCTATACAGAGCAGCAGATTCAACGAGGATTTCGACGACGTTTCTGTAAGGGCGAAATCCTCCAGTATGCACGATACGGTAGACAATCGCGGCGGTGCAAAAGATAGTTGTGATCAGTGTTGTGGAGTACAGTGCTGTAGCGTAGTCAACTCCTAGAACGTCGAAGGTTGTGTTCATCACAGTTTGATATATGGCGATGACTGAGAAAGCTAAAATCGTGCTCATCATTCACGTTTTTAGGAAGCATCAGGTGCCAACTCTATCTTACCTACTGTCAAGAGAGTACAGATCACTGGAATAGCAATAATTTTCCACGACTTGCCCCAAATGACCCAAGTACGCCATATCTTTGTTATGAGTCATCAGTGTCGTGTAGGGACAGCTTATGAATGATCCACCCACTATTACACAGTCTGCGAGGACAGCGTTGGCATCGGAAAATGATGTCATGGCAATAAACCATGTTGGATACTCGTTGAGAGCGTCAGCGATCGATGTAGATGTTCTACCATGACCAATAAATGCGCGCCGCACATAAGCCCAGAACGCTCCGAAGTCAGCGGTCGAAAGTATGAATAGTGCCAAAACAATGATCGTCAGAGTAATTCTGGAACGTAAAGCACTTCGTTGGCTTTTATCTGAAAGGATACAAAAGAATTTGAATGAGACAACAGTGAATGGGGGGAGTGCGTCCAAGGTACATACAAATAGCACAAAGGGCCGTTATCAAAACGGCAATGTGAATGCCTAGAGGAATGAGTTACCTATCTGATAATACAAGCAGCTGAAGGAAGGCCCACCTCGCATAAGGGCTTCAAAAATGACAGCATTAAAATAGGATTCGTTGATCTCCTTCTCCCCTGGATCCATCGTTGGAGAGGAAAGTTTTTTAAGTCTAATGATGGATGGAGAACTTTGAATCTGTCCATGTCTGCCTTTATGTGAATGAAACTCGTATCAAGAACCATAAAGGGAATCGTGCTGTTGTCACCTATTATTATATCATCTCTGACATCGAAATCATTTATATGCCATAGAGGGATCAGAAGTCTGTAACATAGCCTTCCAAGTGAATCGTAGTAAATTCAAAGACGAGAGCATCCACAACCTTAGCCAAGCGGAGGGCCTAGTATATGCAGCCACCTTGCTATCCCTGGATTAAGGGTTTAGATATGGCTGGAAGCGAAATAATGCCCCATCATATGTATGAGATTGCGCCCTATTTGGGTAGCTCTATATGGTAGCACCCATGACGAGCACCCAAGAATGTACACACTGAACATACACTGCTTGGCACGACCTTCGTAAAGAGGTAATGAACTTGAAGCCTAAGTCATGCGCAAGACAGGCAGTCGTGAGTAAATGGGTGGAGACATTGTATCAATCCAAATTATACTTTACATCCGCCATGGGCAACACCTGATATTCCGTTACGAAGAGCTGATGCTGCGCGGCGTTTGTTGTGAACGGACATGGGCATCACGAGGCAATACAAGTGACACATCAAAAGCACAGGTGACGAGAGATATCACATCTAACAATTGTTCTGATTGTTGAATCTTGTGTATCAAATCTTTTGACTGCGGGTGCGGTGCGGTGTTATCAACACTTGAATGGATGGATGTACAGCAACGCTCGCAATATGTGACTTTGTAGAAATTTTGCCCGAGTAGATGGAATTCGAGTAGAAAGAGTTTCGGGACGGAGTAGGCAACCTCGTATCAATTGCGAAATTCCGAATGATATCCACTGGCTATCTGGAAATTTTTTGTTTTAATCGATGACAAGCTGACAGAAAGAAGCAAGTCTGCAAAAGCCACTAGACAGAGCAGCTCGTACTGTATCAAAACAGAGGTCGCAAAGTGTAAAAGGAGCTTTTCAGCTTCCCACTGTAGATGCTTGGAAGATATCAAAGATGAAAAGTTGTCGGCGACTGCCAGGGTGTCAGTACTGTCAGTCCTAGCAAAATGTATGTAAACACGACGAAACTTTCACACGCAGCCATCACATGCATTCTTCGTGTTCGGCTCCTAAGACCAACAAGCCTGTGCGAATCACATTCCAAGCCACTAGATGGTATGAGGAGCCGATTTGAAGTGCGCAGTTGCTATCATAACAGCAGGTGCATGGCGCGGCTGGTCTCAACTTAAAGGCAATGATTCGAAGTGGCGGTGTGTTGCAGCTGCAGGTTGATTGATCTTGAGCCAATTCGAAGCATCAAATTCAAAAGCTAACTTGTTTCTTCTTTGTGATCGGTGTTTATTCCCTCGACCTTCCATGCCCCTACACACTGTTTCGATGTTGTCAAGTTTCTTTCTACTATTGCTTGGCCCGTTGAGGTCGTTTCCGAAATTTGACAAGCTGGCAAGCTTCAAATTCCCATATACAGCGGTTACAGAAGTAAACAGTGTCGGTGCTATAGACAGTATTCGTACAATGTGTAGATGAACATATATGCACTTACACACTAAGGACTACCTCCTTTTCAACCCTGGCTGCGAAATCTTACTGAAGCAGTTTCCTCAGTCTGGAGCTTCGTTGACTGATCTTTCGTCTGTGCAGCATGCTCGCCCATTTTTGTTTCCGATGCATTATGTGCGCCCAATACAGATAAGGCCTTGCCATTCTTACTGCGATGCGGTAATGTGAACCGAGGGAGGGATGTTGAGTGGTTTGTGTGGCCTGCTCCGTCAGGCTGGTCCCACGGCCAAGTTGTTTCGTCTACGACTCTCGCTTGGCCAGCTGCAACTCGCGCAATAACCAACGTGGGTGCGATTCCCTATTACCATTGTGCAAGTAATCAGAATAACTCTAAATTGAACGTTGACTCAGAAAAGCGATGTGGAGCGAGAGGATTGCTCGCGACGAAATGTCTCTCTAGCGCGACTAACGATTTTAGAGAGCCAGTGGACAGGGTGGGGAAGGGAGAAGAAGAGTAGCGCACCGTGCAAGATGACCAAAAGGCAGTGGCGTATTCCGAAGCAGTGGCATCGACGATGAAGGCAACAAGCGCAAAGAGTGTAGCCACGCTGTATAGCGTAGCTGATTCTATAAGGATCTCGATGATGTTTCGGTAGGAACGGAAGCCTCCAACTTGAATGACACGAAAGACGATGGCTCCGGTACAAAAAATTGTTGTAACCAGCGAAGTCGAGTACAATGCTGTTGCATAATCAACGCCCCGGATGCCAAAAACTGTTGTGCTGATAGACTGATAGATAGCAATGATACAGAAAGCTGTGGTCGTTTAGAAATCTTGAGCAACAGGTTGAGAAGGATATTGTTCTAACCTATCGTTAACAGAGTGCATATGAACGGAATGACAACGATCTTCCATGATTTATCCCAGACAACCCAGGCTCGCCAGATCTAAAACAAATGTTTTTTTAGCTTTTCTAATAAAGATTCGTGTGGAAATAAAACCTCACAATAACAAAATCGGCCAGGACTGCATTCGTATCTGCAAAGGAAATGGCTCCAATAAACCAGGGCGGGTACTCGTTCAGAGCTGCCGCAATTGATTCTGCTGTCTCGCCATGGGTAATAAATGCCCGTCGAACATAGGCCCAGAATGCCCCGAGGTCGGCCGTCGAGAGGAGGAAGAAAATTACAACAAGAACGTTCATCACCTTTCGTGGCTGTCCTCCGTGTTCTGTCTCGCTATCTACAAGTAGAAGAGAAGATGAAGAGCTCGGTTAACATAACAGTAACCTTATAGAGAGGGAGTAGGTAGCAATTGAACCAAGCTATGTAAATGAAGATACCTTCGATGTGGCCGCTGCTACTACCTCTCAGAGGAGCAAAAACTTACTTATAATAAAGAGGGCCGAGATGAAAACAGCAAAATGTATCCCTGTCAAAGAAAAAATATGGCTCTATTAGCTACATCTCAACAAAGTTGCACCTGAAAGCTCACCTCGCATGAGCGCTTCGAACATGCATGCGTTGAAATACGTCTCATTAATTGCCTTTATTGCGGGATCAATAGACATAATTGGTGGTAATAGGGAGAACGGTGAAAACAGACTATGGGAAAATGGGGTGGGTCGGCTGAGGTAGATTAAGTTAACGCAGCTTTAAACTCTAAACCACTTCTTACATAACGCATGTGTTGATCAGTGAGAGGGCAGGGGTGGGAGTTGAAACGACTCGTGGACCCCAGAATAGGAGAGCAGCAGTGGAAACAAAGCTCAAAAAACGAACCAAGTATGCAGCCGAGATGCCGCAGCATCCATCCACAGATCCGCCTCATACTTGTCAGTTCAAGGTTTGAACATGGGGATGATTCCCTGTTGATGTCGATATCATGGTTGACAGATGGACACAAGCGTTTACATACGAGAGAAACAGATCGACTCGGATGAACGGAAATCGTGGAATGAACAAGACCTGAGCATGCAAAGTCGAGCAGCTGAGCGAAAACGGAACTTGACAGAGGGATGGCGCCCAGGTCTTTTTAAATTCAGAGCTGAATGGACTCGTGGTTCTGTAGCGGTCGCCGAGTCGACGCCGACAGCTATGTCGGATTCAAACAAATACTAGTGTAAATATCGGGCCGCGACGCCAGACATGCTTGAAAGAAGGCGGGTGAAAGTATGCACAGAGAAACGCTGAGAGTAACGCAGAACCCGAAATCATAGTTCGACGCTGTTCGTCTAAGCTTCATTGAATTGTTCACAGGATAGGCCACGGACGTTGGATGAGACGGACGAAAAAAGAGTATTCTCCCACACCAAATAGACATCGGTAGAGGCACGTACATCCGACCCAAGCTTGAGGTATTGAAGATGTCACTTGGTTATTGATACTGTAAGTAAGATGCGCCGATCATGACGGCTCCAGCAACGTGCGAACTGACGGCAAAGTATATTCATCTCCAATCACAACGCTTCCATTTGCTCATCATTTGGGTTCGTAGAAGGGGGTGGGAGTCAAGATACGCAACTTGAGGGACCAAGTTCGAATAGCAAACAGTTTGAAACCAGGATGACCTTTAGTGAAAGTCTGAAGTCGAACTGCTTTGGCCTTTTTGTTTCTACCTTCTGGCCTAGTAAGTTCCTTTCGTTTGAGTGTGCGAAAGGGTTGTGAAAGGGAACGACGACAATAGTGGTGAGAAGGTGATGTATCATATACCAACTATCTGAGACCTAGCTTAGTCATCGTTTGATATTCCTCCACTCGTCCGACGTCCATAACTCGACATCGAAACATATGTGATATTCGCCAGTATGAAGAACAAATAGTTCGGATTAGTGAAAACTTCGGCTGATGTGACCATGATTTGAATGCAGCCACTTCAGACAGTGGATTGTTTGAGAAAGGAATTACCGTGGGACGTTCTTGGAAGCAATTTTTTTCTATTAAACAACCGAAAATGCGGATGCACTATCCCAGAAAACGAGTGGAATTAACTGTCACTTCAATGGAAGCAAGTTTACACTCGCCTAGGTGGGGTGAAGTCATCGAGGCCACATCATTGCACATAATAGCCTTAAGCATAACAACGCTATGTATGTGGCGTAAGCTGCGCGTTTTATAGAAAATTCTAGACTGCTAAAAGTCGTACAACAGTATACCCTGATTATCACAAAAGTGAACTTGCACAATCGATGCAACAGCTCTTTCGAAATATCGTTTTGTTCGGTCAGATCTCGAATGCGCCTTTGTGTAGACTCGGCGTAGTCTGCCGATTCGAAATTTTATGGTGGCTAATCAGCGGAAATTGGGTGCGCAGTAGTGAATATCCATCCGAATACACGTTTCCAAGAATCTTTATTCTATCTGCTAGTTCAGCATACAGATCCTTCGACCAAATCAGTATCCTAAAGTCCGAAAGCAACAGTAAAACGACATAGTAGAACGAAGAAGTGAAACAAGCATGGTATACAAAGACACTCAAACCTGATGAAATCGGTTCTTTTTCACGGATATGGCGTACCATCAGGAATTCAAAACTTATTCACCTTAAACCGACCCTCGTCTGATGCCATGCTTCTAGTTGTAGACCCTGAGATCACTGGGTCGTAAGTGGACGCCCTCGTTTCGGATGACGCCGGACTTCTTGCCACTGGCAGCACCGATTTATTGAACCGAGGAAGAACAGTAGCTGTATTTGTCTCATCATTCGTATCCCAAGGCTTAGGTTTTGCTTGTCCTGCGGCAGCTCTGGCTATGACTAGTGTTGGAGCGATTCCCTGTTCATACCATATCTCAGCACCCATATGACGAAGAACACAACTGAAGCTCATGAGGTAAGATAAACGTGGTACGCACTGTACATGCTGTCCAGAACGCAGCCGCATACTCCGATGCCGGACCACTGACGATGTAGGCAATGAGGGCAAAAAGGGTCGCGACACTATACAGAGCGGCGGATTCGACGAGGATTTCAATGATATTGTGATAAGGGCGATATCCTCCAATTTTGATGACACGAAAGATAATAGCGCCAGTGCAAAATATAGTAGTCGTCAGCGTGGTGGAATAGAGTGCTGTCGCATAATCAACCCTATGAAAAGTGCAAGGACGATGACAGTTAGGAAAAATCTTGAATGTATGTTGCTTCGTGGACTTTTATCTGGGATAATAGAGTGAGGTGCCATAGCAGAGAAGCAAAAGATAAAAAGTATATACATATAGTACGAAGAGCCGATATCAAAACGGCAATATGAATACCTAAGTAAAACGTGCTGTTAAGATATAATGTGCAAGTAATCAAAGGGCGCTCACCTCGCATAAGGGCTTCGAAAATAACTGCATTGAAATAAGATTCGTTGATCTCTTTTATTTCCGCTGGATCCATCGTAGGCGGAGAACAATGCGATTGGGGGTATTATAGTAATGGATAAAGAGCTGGGAAGCTGTTCATGCCAACCTTTAAGTAAAGCGAGCTCATCACGTTAACCATAAAGGAGAGTGCAAGATCGTCCTGGTGAACCCGACATCCAGGATCGATCGGATGTTGACAGAAGGGATCAGCAACAACAACCTCTTCAGAAAGTTCCCAGATCTCCAAAAATAAGAGCCGGAGGTTGCGGAAGCAGATTAGCGGGTTTCTAGAGCATTCAAAGCTCCGGGTACCTACAGCTGATGTGTACTGCGTCGTGTGTGAGCTGTAAGCTTAGAAGAGAACATGCAAACAACTTCGTCAGGTTAACCGCAATATGTTATGGGAGGCTGTGTTACCGTCCAGACATCTGGAATGGAAAAGGATCCTATAAATAGCTTTGAAGATTTTTCTGGTCAAATACAGCTATATGAACCTTACGTTACGACACGGGTATTTTCGTCCAAACCCACCGCCCTACTTGGGAGCTCTATCGACCACTGCCCAGTCATGATCTAACAGCCAGCTCGGTCGGAAGCAAGTGGAGATGCAGAGCTATTTCTGGATATCAATCCAAGTATGAGCGTGTAAACTCCGTACACAAAAGTGATACATAGTTGGTTGCGGGAACCGGGCGTTGGGAGGAAGTAGACATGGGTACGACAGAACTAACAGTGGTAATATTGAAGAAGTGACATATCACATATCAGGGGCACAAGTTACCGTTACGTATGTCTGGTGATGCATGTGAACTGGTTGCTGAAGTCTGGCAGGATCGATCTTTGACCGCGGTGTTGTCCGTGCGTGATGGGCAATCCCGAACAGATGGAAGATAGACATAAGGCGCTCAAACGCAGTGACGATCAATGCATTAGAACAAGGTAGCGTCAGCGCATACAAGGTTGTCCTGTACCAGGGATATCAAAGTCTTGAGCGACTTGAATGGCGAAAAACACTGAAGGGAACAAGAAGTTCCTATTTGGGAAAAGATACCCGCAATTCGCGTGCAACCACCAGCCTACCGCCACCATTCGTCCAACAAATTCTACATTTAGAGATGTCAGTTCGCCATCATTATATTGATATTGTTTTCCATTGGTGACAATTGATTTCCCACCCTACACAGGAAAAGCTGTGAAAGAGCACAGCCATTTGTTTTGACTGCTGTGTTATATGTCTCACCAACCTTTGTCCTAAACTTCCAAAGTCTGGAAGCACGTTGACACTCCCTCTGTAATTCTTACTTCTCTTCACGCAGCCGTGAGGTCTCTGAAGACTAGGGCCGCATCTACCGCTAGCTGTCAACGCATCCATATTCAAAACCTCATTCGACGCAACAAAGCGAGAGTATTGCTCTCATTAGAGATGTATCTATCTCTCAACTGCATGTCAACCTGTTCGAGCAGCTTCATACTTTGATCGTCTGCAAAAGGCCTGTATTATCTGCTAGTAAGTCTCTTCCGCCAAATGAATAGAAAGGAGTATTTACATCTTGTCACGTCTTCGTCTTTTAAGCGCCCTATCTTCAAGCAACGCAGGCATCTGATGCTTCCTTGGCGCGCAACACACGAATTTAGTATGACTTTCTTTTTTTTTAAATTTCGTATGATCATTGCAAGTGTCAGCTTCGTGTAAAATGTGCCTTGAGACGTCACACCAGGTATGAACGTTGACTCCAGTTAGCTTCTCGCATCCATCGGGCGAAAATGCAACAAAGGTCACTGCGTATGTATGACCTGACAGCTCGTTCATGGAGCTCTCCCATTGCAGAAAGCTTGCATCCAAATTGCACAATCAATTTAAAGACTGTGCATATCTGGATTGTCAGCTCGCTGGCGCAGGTTTTGAGCTTCCCAATGGGCTTGTTAAGTCATGCAAGCTCGGTCACATTTGTAGCATTCTGGCCCGATGGATGAAAGGTACTGATTGGACGAGATCGAGGCTGCGTAAAGGGCGAGATGT
>JABCKL010008448.1:20523-32626 GCA_018851305.1 Calocybe cyanea
TGATACACTGACCATTGACTGTCTC
The DNA here is from genome assembly GCA_018851305.1 of Calocybe cyanea. Lineage (NCBI taxonomy): Eukaryota > Fungi > Basidiomycota > Agaricomycetes > Agaricales > Lyophyllaceae > Calocybe > Calocybe cyanea. The sequence continues at coordinate 20,549 of JABCKL010008448.1, forward strand.
TCGACGGAAAGCACTCGCGCCGACACCGACTGGATCAAAAACCACCGGTTTTTTGTTAGCGTTGGCAGTGCGGCCTTAAAGATTTGAGATGAAGGACATGGCAACTGACTTGTACGCAGCATGTTTCTTACCAGCTATTGTTATACTGTCCGCGATTTGGGACCTTAATGTCCCGATATTGAGGAGAACAGCACTGCATATGCCCCCAATGTCCTCCATTTCTTGGGCCTCATTCGCCATGATAGGGCTACCTCCAATTGCCAATGTAACGTTGGCCGACTGTGTTGCCACAACGGTGTTTGTTATCTGTTAAGATGAAAGTTCAGAAAAGTAGAAAATTAGCATAGGCGCGAGCTAAGCACCTGATGCACAAGTGGATTGACGTCTCTGACTGTAACCATCAGCCTCGCGACCTGATTAACAAGGTGCCGTGCCCGTTCAGCACCTTGTGAAACCTGGTCGCTCGGAGTTGGATTCACACGAAACGATTTGTATATTTTAGACAACTTTTGTGCAGCTTCTCGAGGCTTTGACGATGCCACAATGTCAGAAATCACAGCAACACCGTCAAGAGGGTGATCTGTCGGCGAGACGCAACCATGTAGAGTGCGAAGAAGGTTGGTAGATTTGATCCCACCTGGAATAGCTATCAATGAATGCAGCACGATATGCAATAGATGGATTGATATACCGATAGCTACAGCCTTGATACTAGTTCCGTCTAGAACTTGTAATACTTGCCCAACGCCACGAACCCGCACAAGTGGGTTCGTAAGTTGCTTGCTTTTCGTACCCCAAACCGAACCTACCCCGATATAGTCGACACCGTCTTTCACAGCTTGCCTCGCTTCATTTGCATTATTACAAGATACACCGATGATCGTGCCTTTCGGCAGCAAATTACGGGCTTGCGAGACAGACATGTCGCTCTGCCCTACATGGACACCATGAGCATTGATCGCGAGCGCAACATCTATGCGATCGTTGATCAATATCGGTACTTTATATCTATCGCAAATCTCTTTCGACTTCGCGGCCACTTCGATGAACTACTTTTAGATGAGAAATTTGAAAGGGATAATGAGCGAAGATTTCACCTCACCTCGGCAGTATCCGTGTTCTTTTCGCGAATTTGGACAACAGTTACTCCTCCTTGAAGCGACTAGATGGTACTTCAATAGGCTATCGGAGGGATACAGGCATTCGAGTGCATACTTCTTCTAAAGACTCATAGTAATCCTAGCAGGCTGCTTGAATGACCATAAACTATCACAGTTGCAAATGATACAAACTTTGCCCGGTGGTAGAAATTCTCGTCCAGTGACAAGATAAACAGAGTAGTCGATTGAGACCATGGGATAGTTGGACTCCTGTAGCGAACACGGTGGTCGAGAAAGCTTCACCCGTTCCGAGTCCCGATGATTTGTCCGTTTATCACGGTTGTAAAACGTGACTGAAGCGCCATGGACTCAATCAGGTGTTAGATACTGAGATAGACGCTAGTTGTATCGAGAAGGCAAGTATAAAGGAATCCAAAGGGTTTGGTAGAACTTAACCGATGCCCGAGGAAGATCTACGAATTCGTGAGAAACACAGGCTCTCGTGCTCATCAACTTTTATGTGTATGACTGTCTCCTAACGTAAAAAGTTTGAAACTGAAATTCACGAAATTATGATTTATGCACTAACAGTACATATACCACTAAAAAAAGCGTGCAAGCACGAACAAGTATGCAAAGTAGTAGTGAGTAATCGATAACGGATGGAAAGCTATGCTAATCACCAGATATTGATCTGGTACTTTTGAGCGTCGGCTTAAGCAGGTGTGGTGGGTGTATGGGGGGCTAGAGAAAATGATGTCAGAAGAACCAATGAAATGCTATAAATTTGTGCCCTCACCGCCACCTCTGTCGCCTCCCCGGCCGCGGCCACGACCGCGACCACCACCACGCATGTCTAAAGAAAGGTATTAAGTCAGCCGGCGTAATACGTTGAACAAAGAGCAACTTACTACCACGCTCACCGCCGCGGAAGCTTCCGCGATACCCTCCGCGATCGCCACCACGATATCCACCACGATCGCCACGATCGCCGCCTCGGAACCCACCACGGTCACCACCGCGGTACCCTCTGAAGCCACGCTCACCGTCTCTATTTCCACGTCCGCGTCCACCACGTCCACCACGTGCCTGGGTAAACCCGTCATCATCTTCCTGTCCGCGGACGGGACCTGTGCGTGCCTCAGACTGGCCGTTGGTCTGCGGAACGCTGGCTAGATCGTGTTCCGCAGGAGATTCGGTAGCGACAGGCGTAGCAGTACCCGACGTGCCGAACTTGTTGTGCAAACTTGCGATAGACGGGAGCCCCGCATCGTCATCTGCCGCCCAATCGATAGTCGCTGACTGAGGGACCTTGCAAATGGATCACATCAAGCTTTACTTCATCTTGATAGGAAAACGGAGAACTTACCTCAGCCCCGTCCGCATGCCCGTTAGGAGCGTCTTGCTCGAGATCAAGGGCCTCAGGTAGGTGTGTGGTATCTTGAATTGCTTCCGCCGGGTGTGGAATAGCTTCAGGTCGTTCCACCCATTCTGCACCATCCTCAAAGGAGGCTCCGGCCTCAAGTTCACTTTCTTGCATGAAATGGAAGCCACTTGTTGGAGCTGCTGCAGGTATACCACCTACAGGGAATTCGGGCTCGACAGGTTCGGGAGTAGGTGCTTCGGGAGTGGGTGCTTCAGGTGTTGGTTCTTCAGGAGCAGGTACCTCCTCCTCCTCCTCCACGTCAACGGGAGTAGATGCTCGTGGAGGATTGAGCTGGATTCTCGTCGTTTCCAGGAGGTGAGAGTCTGCGACCAAGTTAGCAATGACGAAATAAAAGAGATAAAAAAATTGATAGTACAAGACACGTTCGCAAGTTCGCCTATTCCAGACACTAAACCGTTAACAACATCCCGCTTGCTATCAGCATCGTTTCCAAGGAGTATATCAGCCGCAAGGACGATAGCCTCGCTCTCGGCAAAAGATTCTAACTGTCCAGCGGATAAAAGCGAGCGCAAGCGCAGAATGTCGAGAATATCTACGAATCTATTCGTGATGCTAGCCTACGTCATAATAAAAAGTTAGGTGTGGGGAGGACGAAAAAATAAGGTTATATAACATACCTCTGCTGAAAGGACAGCGTCTGCTATTCTAGCTTTCTCGCCTTTCTCAGCTTCGACGAGTTTCTGAGATAGTTCGTGCGTCCACCCAGATTCCTGCGTCTTTAACAATCCAGGATTATTATGGTTCTCCACGAAATTACGTTATTAAACTGTTTCAGCACCCACCTCAACACTCTTCTTTATTTCTCCAAGCTCTTTTTGAATAGCCTCCAATGTCGAAAGTGTTTTCAATGCACGTTTTTGGTCGTCGTTCAATTTCTCTGGGTCAGTTGCAGCGTAGGTTGATATACGAGTCTAGAGAAAAAAAATTGGTCGTCAGCCCAAGAGATGTTGTAGGTGCCAAACAACACTTAAAAGCTACTCACAATCTTTTTGTTTGTAGCCTTTAGGCGTTTGGTGATGAGATCAACCATAGGGCTTGGTTTCAGCAATTTGTCGTCTGTAGAAGGTGCCTGTCCATCAGGTTGGACAACCAAGTCTGGTGCAACGGAGCCTTCGCGGATATCTGTAGTATCGGGAGCCTGATCGACAAGTGCAGCGGAAGTCGTATCAGGAATAGCCACGGGCGAGTCTGGAGCTGACTCGGACGGTTTTTTTGCTCTGCGCTTTTTTTTCTGGGACTTTGTCACTGGAGGTGGAGGTGGAGCACCCGGTACGATACGCTGAGCAGCAGCTGTTTCAGACATTTTTTTTAGGGTTGGTTACGCGGTGACGAGTCTTTTAGAATGAGTTGTGAGAGTTGAACACGGAAACGCTGGCAGCAAAAACAGAGACGCGGCATATTCTCACGAATAGATCAGCACACTTCAGTTTAGGCGCATGCCATCAGCGAGCTCAAATCTCCCCCTAGTACCTCCCCAACTCATGCTTGACAGCCTATTTATTCCTTCGACAAAGCTGATGAATCGAAATAAACAAAAGATTTTGGAATTACTTATTTATTTTAGCATTTTGAGCAACGACGAGCGGGTGAGAGATTACTCCATTAGACCATATGAATCTCGTCCATTGTGTAGATGCTAGGCGTGCATAGAGCATGACAGTATGACTCATCTCTTTCATAAAGTATTCTGGTAGGCTTGGTGTAGAGTATTCCATTTCGTTATCTAATAATTTAATAACCCCGGTTCTCATTCAGACTGTCCAATGCCTGACCAGCCTGACCATTAGGCTGGCTCAAACATCGCTTGCCTCTTACTTTAGGCTACACCTGCTGTTGACACGACATGCTTCTCGCGGACGAATTTAGCACTAATCGCTTTTCAGGAACCAACGAGAGCCATAGCTCTCAGCCTGAATGCCTATCACGCTTATCCCCAAGTCGTCACCCAGATCTGAGCTTTCAAGATGGGAACCTCGCTGTACTTGCAGGCGCTGTCTACTTTTTAGTACACCAAGGCTTGTTGTGTCGACATTCCGCTCCACTTAGGCGTATTATCGAAGGCGTAGAAGGATCAGAAAGACGATTTTTGGAAGGTCGCCCCGTCCTAGAGCTGGCAGAATCTCCAAGCGATCTATATCACTTCCTACTCGCGCTTTACGATGGCATGTGAGTTAAATGGAACTTGGCGTCTTTGTAGGCTGAAGTATGTTCAGCTCTTCGCTCAAATGTGACGTCAATGATTTCGGCGTGGTATCGGCGATTCTGGAGTTGACTACAACTTACGAAGTCAGCCATCTCCGGACGGATCTTCTTCGTCGTTTATCATCGGCTTGGCCAAAAACCCTCGCCCAATGGGAATTAAGAGAAGCGAAATCCATAACACTAGCAGGGACATATCAGCCGCGCAAGACCATACCTCACCCAATGCATGTATCTTGACTTGTCCTTGGTTTTATTCAGCACTTCTCACGGATCTCTTAGCCTAGTAATTAATCTTGCCCGCGCGGCCCGTGCCCCAGAACTTCTACCTGCTGCTTTTTATGACTTATCCCGTTGCTCTCCAAGCGAGTCCGCGACAGGGTACACGTGCCCCGTAACATCAAGGACGCATCAGCTCTCGGACATCGATCTCTTGAACCTTCTCCGAGGAAAGGAGCACGGCTCCCGTTTTCTTTCGACTTTTATCGTCAATGAACTAGAAGGCAGAGAGCCATCATCATCTTGTGTATACCGAATGGAGTTGGACGGCAGACGTAGGCGTATTTGCCAAGCAGCTTTTGAGGCGATTACCTTTGAGATCTTACGCGATATCAATGGTACCGTATGCCAGCGAAGTTCTGACCCTCTTTTCGCAATCATGGATTCGGAGTTGATGCAGACGCGCGACGAGCCCCTCGGGCGATTCAACCCTAACCTAAGCGCGTGCGAATGTTGTCGGTCCGAGTTTGGGATAGCTGTCGATATCGCACGGGAGGAGTTCTGGCAGAAGTTACCCTCATGGTTTGGCCTTGAACCCCAGGTTTGGGCTTGATACTTCTCCTGTACTAGCCGCATCTTTCCATTCACCTGTCTCGAACTGGTTCCACACACTGCATTGTTTATATTCAGAGTTTCAGAACACGAGCTATATATCCCACACGCACAGCCTCTCTGTCAAAGCCCTCGCTTGTTCCTTTAGCTTCTCGTGGAATAGTTCCGACTGATAGTGCCCCGCGAATTTTCTCTCTCCGGTTACCGGGACATTCCCATTCCAAATCCCCTATATGTACAGAATTGTCCATTCTTGCTCTATCACTGATTTTTTTCCTAGTTCGCTGAGAAACTCCGACGATATCATCTGACAGCTCTAAAACTGGGTTCTGGTCATGTCAAGTCTGACAGGGTTTCACCAGGAGACATGATCGTGTTGCTACGTACAAGGATCTATTATCCAGCAGCTAACAAGGATTCACGCCGATGGGATGCTGATCCATATTTGGGCAACGCCCCAACGACTGATTCAACCCACTTAGCAGGTCCCGATGCTGACGCTCTCTCAGTGTGACTGAATTGCAGAACCACATGGCTTGCACGTGGCTTGTCTATGGTAACTTCTCGACACTGTTCTCATCTTCTCTAACATCCGGCTGTTTTTACAAAAATCAGTCGGTCCCAAAACAGGGGACCTCTAGGGTCACACCTAGGCTCCGCGTCATTCCAAATCCCACTCCTCACGTTTGTTTGGTCTCACGTGCACTGGGCACCATCAATGCGATTTCCTAGTGGCGTCGCATCTATAATCTGTTTTAGTATAAGTACAGGTTCTCAACGACAGCGACTTCCATCTTTCTCTCTTAGTGCTTCTACAAACTATCGCATCGGCATGTATAACAACTGGCACCCAGCAAATGTCCAGGATCCCCTACGCTGTCCGTGTTTCCAACTCTTCGTTGACTCTGAGCTCATGATTTTCAGTAGCAGTCTATCCATATCACTCAGAGCCTCAGCGCGAAGCCGAACATAGAGGCTACCCCTACGAATCTGCACCGTCAGCCAATAGCAATTACTACCCCACGGTTCACGCGGTTAGCCAGGACAACCTATTATGAGAATCTCTCACATTTTTTTGAATTGAAACAGCAGGCATTCCCAACGCAACATCCGACATTGTCGCCACATCAACCATACCCACCTCACGACCCCCGGCTCACTGCCCAGCAAACCAACCAGACATTAACAGCATTGGCATCAGCTCGGCGCATCTCTCCAGAATATATGATGGTACGCAAAGTCAGCGGCTGGCCTTTGTGCGTTAACGAACATGGCTTGGTGTTCGGAAACAGGACAATCCAAGCCTCTTGTCACAAACGCGTGATCAACAAAGTCAGCGAGGCTATTACGATCCACAGCCGCCCCAACGTTACACAAAACGCGGGGAGCCTTCGGAGCGCATGCATAACTTAGGCTCCGCTCAATCACCCACTCCGGCGGCATCTTCGCCACATACAACAGGCGCCTCTCACAAAAATTCAGAAGGGCACGCGTGTAGTTACTGCGGCAAGGCGTTTGGCAGGCCTAGTGCTCTAAAAGTGGGTTCATCCCCAAACTGTACGAAGGTTTTGGTTTAGCAGGAATCTCATTCCCTAGATCCATCTGGCTATACATACTGGAGAAAAAGGTGCGTGGCCGAATTTTTACTCTGGCCTTGTCTAATCCAGTGATGTGATTGATCAACTTGTTTTTTTTTGTAGCCTACGTGTGCCCAGAAGCGGGGTGTCATCGTAGCTTCAGTGTTAGAAGCAACCTCAGCAGGCACATACGTAACGTCCATCAGATTTGGCCTGACGGCAGCCAAGTGGATCTGGACTCTGGGGATGATGGAGAAGGGCAGAGAACTGGTTAGCGCTGATCTTGGGACCACGCCCGCTCAACGGAGGTCGGAGGTTTTGCGTAGATATATCTCCATTTGGTCTTGTTTGTATCAGTGTCCCTCAAAACCAATGACGATCAAATGAGTTCCTTGAATCCGGCTTTAACCATAACGATCCCGCAGCTGATTCGTGCTTTTCCTGAAAGATTCTTCTAATAACATGGATTCAGATACGCATATGAAAGAACATTCAAAATACAACCGTTACCTCGATCAAGAAGTTAATGGTGTGACTTCCGATACCAGGCATGTCAATCTCGGCTACAAAGAAAGCTGTTAACCGAAGTGTATGCGCATTTCTCAGGCTCTGTGATGCAATTGAACGCACAGAGGACGTGATAATCTCTATTCTTTCACAGCTGTCTACCTTCGGCCGTTCTCCTCGCGATCGTACTTACTCTGACATGATGAGCAGTTCTGGACCCGATGACACTGGACCGCGTTCCCGGAGCTGTGGAGATAGAGTCAGAATTGAGTTGCAACTGGTCAATCGTTCCAAACATGGGGCCTTTGGGTATGGTTTCACATCTAGGTCGCGGTGTCCTCGGTGTTCATTTGCGGCCTAATCACCTCCTGAGTAGATCCAGGGCTTTCAAATACCTAAGATACCCCAAGCGATCTGCTGCAGGAAGCGCCCGTCCAATTGGCAAGTCGTCATTGGTTAAACGCATCAATTCATTGACTGCTCATCTATCGTCAGCGCAACTCCTGAAAGTGTTAGATATCGCTCATGAAGCTCTGGTTGATGACATGCCGACTACAAAACGGTTCAATTCTAGTGACGGCGTTTATCTATCTCCTGACAAGTAATCCTTTGTCTAGCGATATATATTATAGGGATGTCAAGCTATTCAAAAATCAGAGAAGGGTAGATATGGTAAACCAAAAGGATGTGTGCTTTCAGTTTCAAAATTTAAGCTTGTGTCTATCGCACAGCTTGTTGATGATATCGCTGCCACTTTTGAACTCGACCGATCAAACCTCAACATTGTGAAACATTCATCTTCCCATCTCGCACAAGATGACACGCTAACTTCTTTATGTTTTCATCATGCAGCGTGCCACCTCCAAAGGTCTTGTCTGCGGATCCGGTCTCACCGCGCAACTTCATACAGGGGAGACAATTCAGATGAATGACACCGAAGTTAAGGTCATGATATTTTCGTGAAGCAGAGACTGATATGTCGCTCTTATAAGGGTACTCTTATTCCGGCCGGAGAAGACGTCAAGACGTTTTGTGTCCATCCTGATGTTGCTTGGATATTGATCGTCGAAAAGGAGGTTTAGTGACCACATCGTCTCGACATTGGTTCGGTACCTGAGCTACTTCTTTGTGTCTCAGGCTGTCTTTCAGATGCTGTGCCGCATGAAGTTTGCATTTAACTCGTCGCTTCCAGGACGCGGACTTATTATAACGGTGCCTCGCTGTCAAACCCCAATTTGTTCTTCTGACCCACACACGAACACAGGGGAAGGGATATCCCGACATTGCGACTCGACATCTGATTAAAACACTCGCGGATAACCTTCCCACTCGGTGATCTCGTCTTCCTTCACGTCTACACTTGGTTAACATTTATCCCTTCTAACTTCTCTCTATTAGAGTGCCTATTCTTGCATTGGTCGATGGTGATCCATCCGGTATCGATATACTTTCAGTATATAAATTTGGCAGTCGAAGCCTCGAGCATGAGAATACGAGACTTGCTGCAGGACGCATTGAGTGGTTGGGATTGCATTCCAGTGAACTGAAACGGTGACTGGTCTCCTCTCGTTACCATACCTGCTGTTAACTGTGGCATCAGTTTTGGTGTCGATAGGGAAGGCTTGTTGACAATTACCAGATACGACGAATCTAAAGTACGTTCGAGCTTCCCGACTACTTTTAGCCCTTACTCGGTGTTTAGGCTTTGTCTATGCTTCGGCGACCCGCGATTAGAATGCCAATGGATTGGAAGTTCGTGAATATTTTAACTGTAGCAATAGTACTCGTGTGGGGAGCTCACGTCTGCGCCACTGTACACAGGAAGGAGCTCATGCGTATGCTTCACAGCCGTCGCAAGGCGGAAATAGAGGTTCTGTCAGCTACCGATCAGGAGACCCATATCATCGGTTTCGGAGAGTTCCATAATGACACCCGGAATCATGACCTTTCTAGCGTCGACCCCTTCGATAGGAATCTTATGACTCCCCATAACGACACTATCCCACATTCGCCGTCCTCTGACACAAGTTCCACTGCATCCAATCTGTCGAGCCTTGCTGAAGTTGCATTCCCTTTCCCTAGTCCTCTCACGAGCCCTGGATCATTCCCCTTGCTGTCTCCTACTTCAGCGACTCTGGTACCATCTCACGCGCTGTTAAAGCGGTATCTCATTTGCAAAGTGAATGAGTTCGTATCCTCTGCTCAAGGCCGTGCGGGATCTGTTGGATGCTCCACTTGAATATTATGCTCTGATTCCCAGCAACTCGTGCTTGATCTCGGAACTACGGAGCTCCGTGTCAGAATTCAACCTTTTTTTAACAACTCAAGAACTTAATCTGACTTCCTTCTCTGCATGGTCATTCATGCTACTAATAACAAAAACAGATCGTATTGTAGAACGTCGAGCACTACGGGTCAATATGTCCATTGTGTCAGTACTACTTGGTAAAGATCGAGATAATTAAAGTCTCTGTTTGATGGCAAGGTCTTTCAAGAAAATAATACTATCTCATCAGTTAGAATACATCGGTGGAGGATCATTCACATCTGCGTTTCTATCGCCACCAGGCGGGCCTTCCTTCTCATGGTCTCTCTCTAGTTCTTTTTGAAACGCTATCATGTCGGCATGAGTTGCTGAAGATTGTTGATTGGGCAGTTCTCGTGATCGGCGTCCATCAGTTCCAGAGGATGCTGCGGCAGTGGTAGCGGTAGCATCGAATGAACTGGTTGAAGGCGGTGACTCGTGCGGGGAAAGAAGAAGAGACGGCTGTGATGTACTTGGAATGTGCCTATCGGTTGTTTGGTGCCCAAGATCGTTCGTCTTCGACTGAGCAACAGGAACAGCAGCGGAAGTAGAAGAAGATGCAATTGCCCCGTCGGCTTCGGTGTTGAAGGGCTTGTATGGCTGAGGTGCGGGGTACCCAAAGCGCGGCATAGCAGCAAGATTGGCAGCTGCAATGGCCCCTGCTGCTGAACCGACGACTCCTGGACTATGCACCGACTCTACCATTTCAGAAGCTGTTCCGCCGGAGCCAGAATTGAAAGACGGCGTATCAGAGGGAGCATCCCGAGGTAGAAGCATCGATCCACGGGGTTTTTGTTGAAGATATCGTCGATGTGCGCGTCGCCTCATAAGAAACATTACTAACAAACCTAAGAGAATTACTTCAAAGGGTGACAAGCGATCAGGTTTAAGACGCAATAAAGGTTGAGATGGGAAAGCCTACAAAGACCAATCACGAGCCCAACAATTCCGCCAGTGCCTAACCCCTTGTGAGCGGATTTGCCTTTGGTCGCTGCTGAAGTCCCACTAGAGGCAGGTGCAGACTGGGTAGTAGAGGAAATAGCAGCGCTACTTGTCCCAGCACTATTAGTAGCAGGCGGAACTGATCTAGCATAGGAAAAAAGAGTTGTTATCAGGGTCGTTTTGTACACCATCAGGGAAGAGTATCAACTACCTCGTCTGAGAAGCCTGATTCGACCCTTGAGTGCTTGTGGTACATACGCCTTTGCGGCAAAATACACAGACGCCGTTCCTGCACTGTTCAGTGTCGTCGTCGCTATCGGAATCAGAATCTCCATCACCGCCGCCTCCTTTGCCAGATTGGCGGATACCTCTGTAGAAATATTACGATTATATGGATTTGTTTGGATCCAATACCACGAGGGATGGACTTACAGGGTCGCGGCTGCCGCGTTGCAGTCCTGAACGAGGACCATGAGGAAGATTAAGAACCATGAACATCGTTTGAGACCCAGTAAGGACAACATTACGAAAAAGATGTTGACTGTTAGGTATGAAGCTGACCGTGACAGGCTGAAGCTAGGTCATTAACTAACAAGGTAAGTACTGGGAAACCTGTCACTGCCCTGTTCCATCCAGATGTACTAATTGATGCATGATGCATGATGTCCCAGCTGAAGTGCCAAGCCGACTTCGGTCGACGAATCCCGCCATGATGCTGGTGGCAACTTACATCTGACGTGGAATATAGAAGTGTGGTTGCCGCATGCCAAGCCCACCACTCACGTTTGTTAGTTTTCTTCCGGCTCGTCAAATGATGCCCTTGCCTATCTGGGTAAAAAATTTCCCATACCTAGATCTGCATATCCTCCCAATTTAAGTAAATGGCACAGCCTTCCTTCATTGAAGCTCGATATTACAGCCTGATATTAGTTGGTAGTTATGGCTTAGCTGCGGAGGTCAGCTGCGATCTATCATTTGGTTATAAAGCTCAGCACTAAACAACAGCCCATGGCGCTCTCAAGAAGTATACACAGCCTCAGTCACGATGGGAAGACAACTACTAGTACAGTACTTCTGAAGATACCAAGTCCTGTCTTGGCGAGAACACCAAGATATTCGGATTAATGATCTGGTTATCATATGGCCTGTTTGCCGAGTAATAGAAGAGGT
>JABCKL010008449.1:20983-32340 GCA_018851305.1 Calocybe cyanea
TTTTTGGTGAGCTGTAGAATTTAACCGCGACACATGTGCTTGGCGCTAACAGTGCTATTAGCTTGCAGCGGTGAGTTGCGCGCAATGTTTTACTTATACAAAGCTCATTTGTCGTGTAGGCCGATCTGAAAGCAATTAATGCAAGCTTCAGTACTTTGTAGGTGCTTTATTCAAGTACGATAGGATCAAGCTAACCCATACCCTGCAGAATCACAAATTTAATGGTCTCTCGTTTAATTCTTAATCTACGGCGAGCCTCCACCCGATCCATACTTCTTGGGACGACGGTCGAGATGTCCACTATAGGGGATGGCACGGAATCTTGTAAGCATCATATATGTATATCTGCCTGCCGTAATCTTGTCAACTGTTCTTCTCTTAGGCGTGGACTCTCCAGATACTAGACATTGTCGCTCGTGTCCGAAATAAAAGAAGGTCTTTGACGTCGAACACAGTTGGTTATTCCGATGGACATCCTGAGAAGAAAAGAACTTTCTGTGCTTCGGCCGGTGTACGCATGCGACGAATACCCTTCTGCGTGGCATTCGAAATACTACCTGTTTCTCCGCCACAGGCATGAACGAAATGTAAATTATTTTTTACAACATCGTTATATTTTAGTGTAGCTGGTAGCCGTTTGAAGAGAACTATAATCTTTCTGTCATGTACCTGGGCAGAATGTTCTGTAAAATGAACGCAGTTCTTCGCGTGCTGTATACAGGAGATTTGCCAAGTCGAGACCCCAGCTTTACAGAGCTCGGCCGGCATGAGAGATATGAAGGCCAAATAAGGACAAAGCAAAAATTCCTTTCCACGACGTTCATAACACGTCCGTGCTAAAACTTCACATCGACCGTGATGCCGGCCGCAACGTATGTTCTTTGCTCTAAAAGCTTGGATGGGCTCACAACCCTCCAATTAGGCTACCCAAAACATCATGGGCGGACGATGTCGATGAGCTTGGTGAGCAAAGGATGCGATCATTAGTAAATTTGTACGCTCATAGCCACAATGTTGCCTCAGAACAACTCAAGAACGAAGAATACGTTGACGAAAATGGTATTAGAACTGTCATTGAATACGCGCTGAATGATGAAGGGAAGAAAGTCAAGGTATATCTCCTGAATTGATTCGGAAGATCAACCCTTTTCTTGACGTGAAGTTATAGATTACGAGACGCATTAAACGCACGCTTCAAAAATCGATCGTTGAACATGCTGTTGCGGAGCGTCAAAAATGGAAAAAGTTTGGAGCGGAGCGAGGCAAACCCTCCGGCCCAGATCAGGCGACAACCACCATCGTTGAGAACGTTACTTTGAAGCTCACGCCTGGAAACAAGGTAGATCTTCACCGTATTTCTTGAATTGCGATCCGACTCAATCCTTCTTATAGCACCAAGAGAGCGAACCTACACCAGAAGAAAATGTCAAAGCTCAGCTGTCAAGATCCGGTGCAGGAAAAGTTGTCTGTCGGCTCTGTAAAGGCGAGCATTTTACGGCAAAGTGCCCTTACAAGGATACATTGGCTGGTTTGGAGAGTGGTATGTGTCGACTTGGTTTTTCATTGTCTAATTGGAAGAAAGATATCTGACACTTGGCCCATAGGCTCTGGCCTTGAAGACGACGGGATCGAACCTACAGCGGCGGCTCCAACCGCAGGAGGGCCATCATCAGGTGGCAAGTACGTCCCGCCGTCTATGCGTGGTCCAGGTGGTTCGCGTGTTGCTGGAGAGGCGTTGCGTGGAGCGAACCGAGACGACTTGCCCACGCTGCGGGTGACGAACATCTCCGAGGACACTCAAGAAAATGACCTACGGGAATTGTTTGGTGGGTTTGGTCGTGTGGCTAGGGTTTATGTAGGCCGTGATCGGGACACCGGTGCTGGAAAGGGATTCGCTTTTGTTAGTTTTGAAGATAGGGCAGCAGCGCAGAAGGCTATTGACAAGGTGAACGGAAGGGGGTATGATAGTCTGATATTGAGTGTGCAATGGAGTCGTACGTTTGTTATTCTTTCGATCTTATCTGCTGTTCAGCTAACGACTTGGTATCACACCAGAGCCTCGCACATAAAAATAAAAATAGCTAGTCGTGCTTGTCCTATGCTTTTATTTTGTTGTGATCGTTGCGATGCTTGATCTTGAGGTCCGTCAGTCGAATTGAGAGCTTCTTCGCATGTCATCGTGTTGATGTAGAGCACAAGACAAAACCGTTAGAGATGATCTATATAATTTTGTCCATGTTCATGATGAAATGGAGAATTCTTTGGAATGTTCAGAATATGTCATCCCCACCCGAATATCGTCCGCGCTTGAACGTGTTCTGCATTTGACATTCACGCCATATCCACTAGAAAAGTTTATCACGTACGCTTTGATCTTGATGGTCCAGTCGCTCATGCGGCTGACAAGACCCTCGTCAGGAAAAGACCAGCGGATTGCTTACATAAGGAGCCAGTGTGCCCGACCAGCTTTGACTTTGCTGGTCTTTTGCGCGACATGGCTCCCGACAGAAACCGAATGGGCCCCAAATCACACCGGGTCAAAGCTTGCTCTCGTCTTTGTTTAAAATCAAGCCAGCGATGTAGGCTACACAATCACAATCAGCAGTCTATTCGAACATGCATATACTATCTCGTAAATCCAAGGCTTCGTGGTTCATAAAGCGCAACTCTAGCAGGTATGTTCACTGTTTTTGTTAGCGGGTGAAGTACTGAATACACTGGCCAGCAATACCCATGCTATACTCATGCCGTCGGGGGCTCCAAAGCTTCCAGCGCATTACAATCATACCCTTCGCACATCCGTCCCAGTTGATGCTCATATTCCCGGACTCAGGCATAAGATCCCACAGCAGTCCAACTCTGATTTTGCCGCGAGGGATGATGTTCATGACGCCGCCAACGCGGGTGCATTCAAATCAAACAGAAAATGGTCATCTCCCTTCCGCTTGATCAAGCGTTTGTTATCGAAGCGGACTCGGAGACAAGAGGGAGATCAGGAGCAGGTTGATGGGAGTGAAGAACCTGAAATCATCGACGAGCGTACCTTGCAGGTCGGTTTGAAACACGATGGCGGCTGGAATTCCGCCACCTCAGCTGTGCCCTCCCCTCAACATTTGCGTCCATTCCCATTGGGTTATCAGCCAAACAGTCTCGCCCTTTGTCGGGCTTGTGGCCGACTCCCGAGGATTGCGGAGGAGGAAGACGCAGCCTTTGAATTCGATGGTTATTTCCGTTCTCCATCGCCGTCTTCAGTTGATAGTTGCGTTTCCAGCTCATCAGGCGACGATACCGACTATGGTGCAGATGCCTTGTATTCCGACTCTTTCTCATCCCTTTCTACCGAGTCCTTCGCACACCCCGAAAATCAAGTCCTACCTGAGATTCTCCCACTCGACAACACCCACAACACTCAGGATACGGTCTCTTTAATTCCAGATCACGCGAACGTGGGGCAACCCTTCCTATTTTCCTCTCCATCTCTTTCATCTATGACAACGACATCTGAACTTGGATATGACACCGATTACGAGTCTGATTATGGACAAGTAATACGAATTTACAGCCGTGACGTCGACTCTCTTCTAGGGCATCATTTTGCTTCTAGTCTCGACGAACTCTATCGAGGAGATGAACCTCCATTGATGGAGGTAGGTTTGAGATTGCAGCCGTCCCTATCCACCCATCATGATCTCGAGCTAGAACATGCGGATGATCCTATTCCACCTCATCCTCATGTGGTCGATTCTGTCACAGGAGACGGACTGATAGACCCGGCGACTCAACTATACCGACAAACCGCTCACACTTCGGTACTGCTACCTCGTCCCTTCCCCAATTTCCGTTTTTCCAACGCACCTCACCCCCCTGCCATAGGCGGCAGCGATATTAGAACACAAGATGCACCTCTACTCTCGACAGTGTTGTCGTCGTTACCAACGACAGACTTGCCGATGACGTTCCCTTGGGTTAATGATCCAGCACCTTCACGACCCCGACCACTGCCATTACCGCCAGTGACTCATTTGATTCACCCGACGATTTTAGCTCCGAGGCCGATCAAGGTTCATTCGGGATCGGTTCTTCAAGATTTGGATAGATTAGTTCAACGGGCTGGCGTGTAGGAAGAAAGACTTGTGTATATACTAGTTGGAATACCATTCTGAGCTTTTAGATCCCCCCTCTCAATAGCTCGGTCCCGCCAAGCTCTTGTTGACTCCGTAGCTTTCAGCTTCATATTCACTGTGACAGATAATGACAATGTATCCGCTATAACTGGTTCCAATCTATATCGGAATTATTGATCGAGCTGATCGTGTGTCCTCAGCCCCTAGTCATTACTCGTTCCTGGACGAACGCATTGCGTACAAAGCCTGGGGCCAAGTTTGATTCCCTTGGTGCATGTATCATAAAATTGCATGCCGAAGGTTGAGGCAATGCGTTCTAAAATTGTAAATTAAATTTCATCGTCAAAGAGCATAGAATTAACAATCGTCATCGTACCATGGGGAAGAACCCTGCCATCTAGACCCCTTCTGTACGCGATAAAACGTCATTGGCTCTATTTTGAAGTTTATATTCGAGAGCCAGAAAAGAAAGTTGCCCCCGTGCGGATTGTCAGCCCACGTAACAAATAACTGGGGCAGACCTAGTCAGGCGTAAAATTACTTTGCGACTGTGTTTATGGCAGACCAGTATTCGAAAAGAGGTTCGCATTCGTTAGTTTGCAGGGTAAGACGAAGGCGTTGCTACTGAGACGATAGATATTTTACTGTCTTAGTCCATGGCATATATAATTTAGGCTACCGATTTCACATCCTAATTAAAACTCGAGCATAAAATTGACAGTCCTCATCGTGCTATAAAAAGCACCCTCCTTGCCGTCTAGACCCCACTTGGTCCATTTGGTGATTGCGGCGTTAAAGGACTAGGACTTCGATCACTTGCATAGAGACATGGCGAAGAGCTCCCTGATTGGGTGTGTGGGTTGGACGTCGCATCGACAGAGGTAGGGGGAGCCACGTTAATATTATCCAGAGCCCGGTAGTGCTTGGGTAAGGTTTCAACTGACGTGCCCTGTTGAATGTTCTTGTTTCATGGTATGTGAATGAAACAAATGACATACCTCATGTACCCGATCATTCGTCGCTGGCAATTGTGACAAGATTTTGGAGGCCGTTCACATACTTGAGTATTTGAGCATTCCTTATGAAATGCGGTATCAGACTTCTCAACGAACAAACTGGGTGGATGATTAACGAACCGATGCTTGTAGTTTGATCGTGAGCTGCTGGCCATTTGATTGAACAAAGATCGGTCGTCCTAATCCGGAAATATGTCAGAACCGGCCAACGGATCCAGAAACATGGAATGCTGATGACTATTGGAAAGCCGACCCGAATGATAGTAGGCGTATTCGGGTGGAAAAGGATGAGGGTCCATAAATGTCGCACTGGACCTGTAGGGGGAATGAGGATTCATAGATGAAACACTAGGACTGTAGGGGAGGAGGAGGATCTCGATCTTCATCAGAGCCCTCGTCATGGAGATGAATACGTTGAGCTCTTCCTGTCGTTCTGGTTTGAATTTGAAGTGGTTGACATGACTGGAGTGCAAACTTTATAGAATAGGAATAGAGAGGGGAGCATCTTGGTTGAGTTGTCTATGCGGAACTTAAAATAACTCCTGGTGCATGGTGAGAATTTTGTCGATAGCCAGATTGATCCCGATGAAAAATCTCTCGAGATGTTGCGAATGTCAAGACTCTGTTTCCTACGCTGTTTCCGGAAGCATCCGAATGCCTCGATTCGAAGAAGTTGGCTAGAGTAACCTCAGCGGTGATTGGATATGGTGTTGGGTTATGGGTGGCCTTCAAACATGGTATGAGAAAGAACGAGTTTGTACGAGACAATGAGGGACAGTATTGGAAGGATGAAAAAATTCGGAATCGATATCTTAGCCAGCAATAAATCGGACGATGCCAAGACGATATATGAGGACGTCCAATGCGATAGATCCAATGGCACGATGGCTATCTCCCTTCCATCGTCCCGAGTTCGGCCGACTATATCTGCTGTCTTTGCTGAAGCCTTAGATTAGTCTCGTCGCGCGGTAGTTTGTCTCTTCTGTGGAGGCCGATTGATGTCGACTGGCGACTGTGCTCAAATGTTTGAATAGGTTCTCAACACCAAGCGCGCAAACCGTTGTAAACTTACAAAAGTCATTCAATCCACGCGTATACATTTTTGATGGTTATCCAGGTATCATCCGCCAACTTCTCTGGTCCATCTTTACAAAACAGGAGATGAAATAACAGGTCCCCATGCCACTTGTGTCGTTCATTAGTGCACTCCAAATACGCTTTGGAGTTACCAGTATTCTTGGGGAATATGTGGACCTTGATCAAGTTCTGTTTCCTGGGATACTTCATGCTTTGCACGGTTTCTCGTGTCGATAATATAGCATGGTACTGGACATCATCTATAGCTCACGAACGTCGCCTCGCCGGCAATCTGAAAGCGCCAAAATGCCACAAAGGGCAAAGATCACAGGGAAGCCAAGAGAAGAGCTGAGGATGATTAGGATCAGTTCAAGACTTCAAGCTTCAAGTTTCGAGTATCGAGTTCAACTAATCCGGGCCGATTAAGTCGCTTGGCCATCACGTGAGAATAATAACGATGAACTCTTCAAAGCTCAAGCTCAAGCTCCTCAAGCTTCAGCTCTTTCACGTCGAGATGTCGAAGTAATCCATCCTTCTCAAACCGTGCTTACTACTTGTGCAGACTGCTTGCTTTCATTGAGACCTTATATCTCGTAGTGTTAGTCAGAAGGACGATCAGGTCGAGGGTTAGACTCTTTGCCAATTATGATCACCTCCTCGGTCTGTGAAACTTTTTTTGGTGAGCTTTTCACAGCAAGAGCTCAGAGATGGGATCAATGGAACTGAACAACACGCCGCATTGAATGATGGCACTTTGATAAGTTCTTCCGTGGGCTGTGTTTGTGATTGACGGGCATATACTTCGCACGCAAGCCAAGCTTCACAACCGTTCTCAACGTGTGTTGTCTCTTGATCTTATCGCCATGGACCGCGACTCGACGGCAAGGAAGGAGAAAGTTTTCCTAGGAACCTGCTAAATGTCCCCAAACTATCATCAAGCAAGTCTTCTGTTACTACCGCTGGCACTTCAAAACAAAGCTTCGGGCGCCGAATACTTGGAAAGACCTTCAAGATATTTCGTAGTGCACGTACTAGCCGATCGGCCTCGCCATCTCCAGCTCCTTCAACACAAGATACGGGCGGAGAAACTGTTTCCGGTGAGTAGCTTCTCCATACTGTGGCGGGGACTCAGTGAATGACTGCACTTTCGATGATCTAGTCTTCCAAAATGGTACGCCTCAGGTTGTTTCATCGCAGACGAAGGACTAAAAGTCATCCGCAGATCATCACATGCACATAGCATCGTCTGAACCGCCTCCACCTGCTATTCCTCCAGCACTTCAAGGTGAGCGACCTTCCGAACGTTCCCCCAATTATCAGACTGATCGCTATCTAAAGGCAAGGGCGTACCTCAGTCCAACTCAACCACAGCTGCATCTTTTGGTCCGTCTCATGGTAAGACCGAGACTCACATATCCCCGCTATCCGACGTTCACACCGAAGCACTCGTTAAGGGACTATCGGCAACCGCGTCGAGACCAACATAGGATCACATGCTGCATTGCTGAAGACTGGATCGACTATGACGGAGAATATCAAGCTTACGGGGAGGGTTCTACAGACGCTTGTCACGAACGCAGCAGGAATCGTCGACAGCAATCCAGCCAAGATGGCTCTAGGTCTTGCAAAGGCTATTATTGAAGCCAAGACGCTTTGCGGTTGTTTATCGTATTGGTTTTGACTGACCACTATGTCAGGTGGTCGGTGACAATAAGGCAACTGTATTGCGAAGAATGGAGTCGACGAGAGCTCAGTTGGAAACGATGGCCACGACATTAGGTAACTGGATGCCGACGAATGATGTGGAAAAACAGCACTTAGACCGATTCTCAAAGTGTATTTTCTATATCACAACAAGATTGAGCTCATGATTGTCCAGAACCTTGCAGGACGAGCTAGAGAAGCTAAAGAACCTCGGAGATGGCCCTACCTGGCAAAGGATTCTAGACTGCGAGGACGAACAAAAGCGGATCTCAGATATCTTCGAACGGATCAATGAAGCCAGAGTGCAGTTTGAGGTATGCATAGCCCAAATCTATTCGTCTAAGTTATTACAACCTCCTTTGCTCAGTTGGTCGTCAACATGAAAGTCTTTCGGAGTGTTTATGAAATAGAAAATCACCTCAGGGTTTGTACTTATCCCTTCCCGCACCCTAATTTCCAAGCTTAACTTTTTGGCAGAAAGCGCTCCTACAGGATTTAAAGTCGTCCGAGATTGCTGACCATAAATACCACCTTGAGGACGTCAAGCAGCTGCGTCGTGAGGTGTGCACGCCAGGAACCCGTGTCCGTATATTGAAAGACATTATTACTTGGGCCGAGGACACTTCAGAGGAGAGTCCCAGTGTCTACTGGCTTTTCGGTCCGGCAGGGACTGGGAAGACTACAATTGCCTACACTATCGCACGCCGCTTCGAGTTCGCTGGGGGTATTAACGATACCGTCATTTTGGGAGGGAACTTCTTCTGTTTACGACAATACAACGAAACCAGATACTCTAAACGCATCGTCCGTACGATAGTGTACCACCTAGCTCTGAAATGCAAGGCATTTGCCGACGAGCTGACCAAGTCCGGAAATTTTGACACAATCAATCAGGGCGTCCGCGCTCGACTTGAAGGCCTCCTTCTCAAACCATGGCAGGCATCCGAATCTGCCCGGTGCTCGGACACGTTAGCACCGCTATCACCACACTACCTCATTGTCATCGATGCTCTTGACGAGATTGTCGGGACAGGTGGTTCCGAATTTTTACGCGATCTCCTCAACATCATTAGGACGAACGCAAAGCAGCTCAAGGGACTTAAATTTTTTCTTACTAGCCGGCAGGACCAAGATCTTGTCACTCTTGTAGAATCCTTTGAACAGAAGCGACTCTGTTTTCTCCAAGACGTGGCAGAGGAGGAAGCACAGGCCAACATTGCAACATACATCACGTCTCGCAGCTTGCATTTCAATGACGACGCAGAGGTAGAGCAGCTGGCAGCCCTGGCAGCCCTGGCAGCTGGCCTATTTATTCATGCCACCACCATCGTAAACCACCTCAAACCCCGAGGCGAATTAGGGCAGAAAAAATTCCTAGCGCAGTTCCTTACTAGTTCCAAATCCGCTATCTCGCAGCGGCCGCCGATGGCTAAATCTTTCATTTTGCTCGACCAATTATACGTTCAGATCCTTGACGAGGCGTTCTATGACTTCGAGCCACGAGATCCAGAGTGGATGGACCGGCTGAGCATCATCCACACATTCCTGTGTACAGCAGAACGAACATCAACTTCTATTGCTGCCGATCTCCTCTTCATTTATAAGATGACTGACGTTGCTGATACCCTTGTCTCGCGCCTTCACGCCGTTCTCTATCCTGAAGATGGCAAAGTCTTTTGGTACCACAAGTCTTTCTCGGACTTCATATTTACACAAGATCGATCGAAAGACTATTGGTATGATCAAGCGGCCCATCATCGACTTCTTACTAGTTCCTACTTCCGAGTGATGAAGGACGGTTTGCGATTCAACATTGCAAATATTCCAAGCTCATTTGTACTTGATAAGGACAATGCTACACTTCCGGATGAGATCCAGCAACATGTCCTTCCCGTCTTGAGCTATTCTTGCCGCAATTGGGACCATCACCTTCGCGCAACCGCCACATCGATGCCACCTGATCAGGTTGATCCCCTTTTGAAAGCCCTCTCTGAATTTCTTCAGCTTCGGGTATTGTTCTGGATTGAAGCTATGAACCTACTCAAATCACGCGGTCGCTGCGATCCAATGCTCAGAACAGCGCGCGAATGGGTTATGAATTCTGAAGTGAGATGTCTTGCAAAGCTGTATAATTCGTGACTGACATGCTTTGTCGTTTAGAACAACTCGCTGTTAGCAGAGAATCTTGACGAGGCTGGATCTTTTGCGCTATATTTTAGTGGCCACCGTGCTTGGACATCGACCCCACATCTCTACATCTCTACACTGGCAACGTGGTCGCAGAACTCGGATCTCTGTAGTGGTTGGAAGAGCTACTTCCCTGGAATTCCAGCCTTCACAAATGCTTTGCTTGGTAGCGGGGTTTTGATGACTCTGAAGATGAACAGTGAAGTACACGGGGTCGCAGTCTCGCATGACGGCAAATACATTGTCACCGGCTCTTCCGACGGGTTAGTGCAGGTCTGGGATGCATCGACAGGCGATATATTAAAGGATCTGAATAGCCACACAGGTTCAGTCATGTCTGTCGCATTTTCGCCAGACGGCAAACATGTTAACTCTGGCTCTTCCGGAGAATCAATACGGGTCTGGGACACATCGACAGGCGGCCTGTTGAAGGAGTTGAATGACTACACAGATTCAGTCGTCATGTCCGTTGCATTTTCACCAGATGGCGAACACATTGTCTCCGGCTCTTCTGATAATTCAGTGCAGATCTGGGATGCATCGACGGGCGACAAGTTGAAGGAATTGAATGGTCACACAGATACAGTCAGATCCGTCGCATTTTCGCCGGACGGCAAACACATTGTCTCTGGCTCTTTCGACCAATCAATTCTGGTCTGGGATGCATTCACAGGCAATAAGTCAAAGAAGTTTATTGGCCACATGTCTCGGGTCATGTCCGTCGCATATTCGCCAGACGGAAAAAGGATTGCCTCTTGCTCTTTGAATAAATCAGTACGGGTCTGGGACGCATCGACAGGCGACGAGTTGAAGGAGTTGAATGGTTGCATAGACACAGTCACATCCGTTGCATTTTCGCCGGATGGCAAATACATTGTCTCTAGCTCTTACGACGGATTAGTTTTGGTTTGGGATGCTTTAACGAGGGACAAGTTCAGGGAGTTGAATGGCTAGCAGATTCAGTTTGGTCTGTCGCAATTTCGCCGGGTGGAGATCACATCGTCTCTGGCTCTTACGATGGATCAGTGCGGGTCTGGGATGCATCAACAGGCAAAAGGTTGAAGGAATTGAATGGCCACACAAATTGGGTTATGTCTGTCGGGTTTTCACCAGACGGCAAACATATTGTTTCCGGCTCTTACGACGGGTCAGTGCGAGTCTGGGACGCATCCGCAGGTGAGATATTGCAAGAGTTGAATAGCTATGTCCAGGAGACATTGTCAAACGAATCCAAGCATAGTGACTCCTA
>JABCKL010008450.1:0-17244 GCA_018851305.1 Calocybe cyanea
GTTGCGCCAATTTGTAACATCATATGTGTTCGAGGAAGTAGATAGGTCTTCCTGAGAGGGTGTTGCAGCTGGAACCTCAGCTTTGTCGACAGGTGCGGCAGAAGCTCTTTGAGAAATAGCGTTGAAAGAAGCAGCGGCAACTAAGACGAATCGAAAGTATTTCATGGCATAAAAAAACAATAAAAACTGATGAAAATTGGCTGCTCAGAACCAGCTGAGGAACGAATAAAAATATAAAATTGAAAGGAAAGATATAATCAGCCATGTCAAGCCGAAGGCCATCAGATCCCGCGCTGGTTAGCGTGACTCTCGTGACCATCATTCGATCGCGGGCACGAATCGCGTATGGCTGACGACTACTAGAACACAGCAACTTTGCCTTTGTCAACTTTGACAATGGCGCCTGTTCGTGTTTTAGACGATTTTTATCTCAGTATTACTCTGCTTGTAACTATCGGCTACCAGCTTTTGGGCTTTGCGATAGCCTGGTCGTTCAAGTTTGACAAAGTTACCGATTTTACAGGCGGTTTGTCCTTCGTCCCCATAACTACCATCTAATTCTTAATTTTATTAGGATCCAATTTCTTTCTCCTTGGTAGGAAACCTTTTTATTTTATAGAGCAAACTCGATAATTCCGTGCAGCACTCTTGACTCTTTTGATTGGCAACACTTTCAATGCCCGTAACATTGGTAAGTTGATCGCATTATCTGAACCTTTTAAGCATCCCTGATCTTACTAGAGACCAGTTGCTAGTGTTTTTGTCATGGTGTGGGCTGTTAGAATAGCAGGTATGGGTGAACGGAAGGCCAACAACGTCCCGTCCATTCTCATAAACCATCATCTTGTTGACAGGATTCCTGCTCTTGCGTATTCTGAAACGGGGAAGTGATTCACGTTTTGACCAGATCCGTAGTCACTTTTTCAAATTCCTAGGCAGGTCTTTTCTCTCTGTGGCATAACTGATGACTTGACAATCCACCCCTTCTATTCAGGCTTCTGGATCGGTATTGACAAATACTTTTTTTCTTCTTAATCTTGCACTGACTGTAGTCATCTCAGGTCAAATCGTTTGGGTAGGTACTTTGCCATTTTCGTAACCGTCCAACGATTCAAAACAATCTGTCAAAGGTCTGGACCGTGTCTCTTCCTGTCACCATACTCAATTCTCCAGCCGTCTCTGACGTATCTATCCGTGGGTCTACTCCCGCCTTTGGAACTTCCCGTGATATTGCTGGGGTTGTCTTGTGGGTACTTGGATTTATTATCGAAGCCGTGGCAGACCAACAAAAGGTAGTTTTACTCGTTCTGTCCTTATGATGATCTCTTCTGATGAGGTATTTCTCGTAAGTACAACTGGAAAGCGAACAAAAACAATGACGGTACTAGACCAATTACCGTGTGTATAAATTTGGGCAGTTTTATTCCGCTTTTTTAAGTATGATCCTCAGGTAGGATTATGGGCGTGGTCACGTCATCCTCCTTACTTTGGAGAGTAAGTCCTCTTCTTCCACAATCATGAGGTAAATCTTGACAATCAACATGTCTTAGGATGATGTGTTGGTGGGGCATCTGGATCTTATGCCTCTCACCAACCACGAACGGCTCGCTGCCACATTCCGCCAAAGCGGCACAATATGGTTCTATCGTGTCCCCCATCTTCACTGTCCTGTACGTTTCCTTTCCCCCATGTTTCTGTCATATCTTTGCAACATTCTTTCTTTTTTTCTTTCCCAGGCTTTTGATGTTCGCCTCGGGTATACCTTCGGCCGAGAAACCTCAAGCGAAACGCTTCTATCTCATGACGCATGGTACACAACAACAACAAGATGATGAACAGCAGCACCCCGATGCCTGGCCCCGTTATAAAGCCTACCTCAATCGCACGTCGATCTTAATCCCTATTCCTCCAGCTTTATACACCAGGCTGCCACAGTGGGTAAAGAGCACGGTGTTGTTCGATTTTCCGATGTATAAATTTAAAGACGATGGCGAGGATGGACGGAGAGCGATAGAGGAACAGCGTATGAACGCTTCATAACTACTTTCTAGCCTTGGCAAAATTATCAAGTTTGAGCCTGGAATATACGGTAGTGCAAATCTTGTATTTTTGATTGCGTCAGAATGATCAATGATCGATATTTTGGTGGGAATCTAGCTAATGAGGACATGGGTCCCAAAGTAAAAGATGTGCAAAGTTGGACGGGGGGCATAATAATTTACTGCATGATATAACTACACGATCGACGGCTATGTAAAAATCCGTATCGTTTACTCCGAAAGGGATTAATAATAGTACATAGTAGAAAAGCGGAACTCTTCTCCTTTTTTTTTTACGAAACCAAAACGTATGGGGTGGGAATGGGGATGGGGTATGATAGCAGGCAATGAATGATATACAGTGATAGTAATGTCCAAAGATGAAAAGAAGAAAAAAAAAATAGCCGACAGCATAACTGGATATATAAAGGAGAAAAAAACGGCGGGATCACGAGTCGAAAGCAATGCAATCACGAAAGAAAAAAAAAATGGTAAAGTTTAATCCGTATCCTATGGATCCATTATCCTTGAGAGAGAAAAAATCAAGAAAAAAGTAAAAACATGGAAAAAAAAGAAGAAAAGAAAAAGGAGACAGTCTGCTGAGACGGCGATTCTCGCAACTCCCCCTTAATCATCCTCCTTCGATCTTCCTCCACCCGACGAGATGCTATTCGCTTCCGCCGCATCAACAGCCTCTAGTAGCTCTTGCTCTGCATCATGCTCGCCTTCCTCACCATGGTCAACTTCCATAGCTGCCTTTTCCCGACTCTTAGCCCTTGGACGGTGTGCGTTTGCGTTTGCGTTTGCGTTCCCGTTCCTTGGAGCACCATCCTCAGCACCAGTACTAGCACCAGCGCTGGCGCCAACACCAACCAACCCCTCAATCTCAGCCTCAATCTCCGCATCTGCGTCCTCCTCATCTTCTTCCTCTGCATCAGCCTCACCCTCCGCGTCTACGTCCATCGCAGAGGCTTCCCCAGGTGATTTGGATGACGAAGATCTCTTGGTCGTGGCCACGTTGGCATTGGCAGTTGTGGCCGTACCTCCTGCACTGCCACCTGAAGCAGAGACAGTGCTAACCCGTCCAAGAGGAGATGATTTTTTGGACTCGGTAGTCCCAACAGGTGTTCCTCTGCCTCCCGAAGATGCACCCGCACCCGCACCCGCACCAGCGCCAACGCTTGCTCGCATGGCATTTCGCGAACTTGACCGACTACCTGCGCCGCCGCCGCCACCAGCACCTCCACGTGGGACACTCGACGTAGGTATGTCGTCTTCCATTTCTCGTAACGATGAAGTGGGTGTAGGATTCGTACCACCTCCTGATACTGCTGCGGGGACACGTGATGGGCTGTTGCGATTGCTTCTTGCCGTTGCTGGTGGTACTCGGGATGATGACGTGGAAGACCGATGAGAGTGGGTGGGGATAGTAGAATGTGCGGCGGCGGCAGCGCTAGTGTTAGAAGGGTGTGAAGTCAAATGCGCAGAAGAGGACGAAGTATTGGTATTGTTGAACCCCTCTTCACCTCTCGTCGAAGAAACGTTAAGATGCGAATGCCCATGGCCCTGTTGTTGGTGCTGCTGTTGCGGGTGAGCAGGCAACGTATCCGTGCGATGTATCGGTACATGATGTTGAGCTTGGGACGGCGAAGTTCGTTGAGAGGAAGACGAAGAAGGTTGAATTTGTGGTAAAGACGAAGCGTTAGGGATATTTTGAGCTTGAGCTTGAATCTGAGCTTGTAGTTGCTGTTGCTGCTGTTGAGTCTCGAGCGTCCCACGACGTTCGACGCGTTTCATTTTCTTCCTGCACCTAACAAAAGATTATTTTTAGCTAATTCCGCAAAACACCAAATGGAGAAAAGAAAATAAAAAAAGCCAAAGTAAAACCCCGCCCTACTCACCGATCGCAGACGGTTCCTGGACCCATAGGTCCGGGGCCCCACTTTTCGACGCATTTTCCGTCCTTGTAGCGGCCTGGCATACCGCATTGTCGACAGATACGTTGGCCTTGCTCGTTCATGGCTGGGAATACGGTGGTTGCTGGAGTGGGAGTTGCCGGGTTGCCTTCGGTGGATGTAGTCGCTGTGGCTGGGGCGACGGTAGGCATGGAAGCTGAGGCTTTTCAATTTCGATGGAAAAAAAGAAAAAAGAAAAATTAGGTGATTTTGATATAAGGTGGATGGAACGAACGAACGTACCTCCTGGTGCGAATTTTTGTTTCTTGACGGGCGCACCTGTCACAGGCGGGGCAAAGATGTGGGTTTGGAATTGACCTGGTTGAGGGAGTGGCTCGTTCCCTGGTCCAGCGTTGGCGGCTAAAATTACGGTACTAGATTGTTTGGAAGGTTGATGATAATCGTGCACGGAAGAGACGCCATGGAAATCGGAAGTGTATGAACGGCGAACTTGCTGTTGCTGTTGCTGCTGTTGCTGCTGCTGTGGCGGGTGGTGTTCGTGATCGAAATGTTGCGGGATCGATTGTTGGATGGTTGGATAAGCTTGTGAAGGGTGCGGGGGAGATGCCATGGGTGTTTTATTTTCGTCGCGACGAGATCGACGCCGAGAGTGATGGTGGGGTACGGGGATGTGTTGTTGTGGGGAAAGGCGATGTTGTGTGTCGGCAGAGTTGCCATTTGGTAGAGATTGTGAGCCGTCTGTGGTAGCTTGGAGCAGCATCTCGTCAACGCTGAGAGATGCTGAAGATGAACGTGAAGATGAACGGGATTGGCGAGAATGTGAGCGGGAAGTAGGGCGGTGATGCGTGTGATGCGAGTGGCCGCGTCGACGAGGATTAGACGAAGACGATTTCTGTTGATCTCCAGGAGGTATGATCATGCGAGGCGGGAGTTGTTGTTGTTGTTGTTGCTGCTGTGGATGCTGCCTAGATGAGTGATCGGGATACTGTTAAGATGATGTCAGCAAATTGAAGGCACGAAAAGAAAAAAAGTAAAAACGCCACATACGTCTTGTCTGGATCTTTTATTGGGAGGTTGACCGTAAGCGTCGATGCTCGGGGTTCTCGGTCTTCTTGAGGTCGCTGTATTTGCCAGCAGAGGTAGGGCAGGGTAAGCGGGAATGAAGGATCTACCACGTTGGTTTGACAAAATGTGGGGAACGACAAAAGTGGCGCCATCCTGTAGAGTGCGAGAGAAGCTGATGCGTGCCTCGGCTGTAGCAGTGTCTAGCTGAGAGAAGAAGTGAGAGAGTTGATTCCAAGCGTCGAGGACAAGAGCCTTTTTTGCCTCTGCGTCATCGCGGGCTTGCTCTGCACGTGTTGCGCGCTCCTCATAAGCAAAAATGATAGCAGCAGGATCTTCTGAGTGGGAAGTGGTATTCGGAGAAGAGTTTTGGTCCTGACGGAGAGACTGCAAAGAAGCTGCTAGTCTCTCTGCTTTTTCTGTGCGTTTACGGAGAGAGGACAAGTCTAGATGAAGTTTTTCAATGTCTGAATAAGCAGCAGCAAGAAGAGCGGCGAGACCAGCAGGAGAGGAGTCTTGGGATAGCTGAGGATCGGACATGATCATTTGAGGAGAGGCAGCAGGGCCCTTTGTGTTCCGCGTTTTTCTCAACTTTCAATGTCATTTCTACTCTTATTTACCCCTATTTATCCCCGCTTTTTATCCTATATCAAGCCATCCGGTGTCGGCACCGCCGTCCCGGTTATCACACGCTCGACACGAGGCGCACAAGACCCCGATCACTCTTGTCCCCCATCCTTACCCGTCGGATTCCAACTTTTTACTCCTCCATCCCCTCGGGATTCATGAACCTTCTCAAACATGTACATGAGCGTTGAGTTGACGCCTTCGCCCCTCCAACGTCGTGCTTGTCGATCTACGTGTCTTTCGGTCGGATCAAAATTCCCCTATGTCCGTCCCTGAGCGGCCTTCGTCCCCTAACGCTTTTTGTGAACCACCACCCCCCACACAGTTTCGCGCATTCGACGTTAATCTTTACCGGCCTTCCCTATTTGCTGCCTCAACTATTTGCAACCCGAAAACACCGTGGACCACGAAAATTCTTTTCTTCTGGACTCTCCGCGTTGTTGATGTTACGTATCTTCTGGCTTGAGAGGATTGGCCAAAATCGCCACGTTCATCTTCCCGAAAATATACTCGGGACTGATAAAAAAAAAAACAAAGAGAAAATTTATCATATTTTTTGGACCCATTTTACTCCGCCATCGTAGCTCTTTTTGTCACATACGGAGTCTTATCATTGCAAGGAGAGCACTGTAGCCTGCCCGCATTTCGCCTGGTACGCAATTTATTGCCCATTTGCGAACAGGAAGCGGCGGGGATATTTTTCCTCTTAGTTCGGAAGATTGCTCTAGACCCTAAGGACTCCGCAGCCTGGGGGGCATTCGTCAACCCTGATGCCGGCCGTACCGCGTAGGGAAGCAGGTGGGGGGAAACACAGCAACATAACTCGCCTACATCCTCTCTATCCGTTGTCCTCTTCGGCCCGAGCTCATACTCGCCTTAACCATCAATCAATCCTTCCCAGCTCAATTACAGCCCTCTTAAAAACGGTTTAATTCAGGTTCAGGCTAGCGAGCTTCGCTGTCTTTTCCCCCACACCACTGAACGGACGATCATCATGCCCAAGTTGTCCTCCATGTGCTCGATTGAGGCAAGCTCAACGATGATCTGCCTGTTTACTCTTTCTGGGCTCGGCTTCCGTTCTACAATGTCAATTGACCGAGCGACTGAGTTATGCGACGCGCGATCAGCGATTCTCGGACAAAAAAGAAAATAAATAGCGTCTTTTCGGAACACTCAATCAACGACTTGGCTGGACCTTACCTTAGCCGGGGTTTTAGTATATAGAGAGAGTGAGGGTTCTAATGCGGGGCAGTTTAAGGTATAGCCTCAAACTGGTCTGAATTGAAAGTGATCTTTGTTTTTGGTCAATGACGTGAGTTATACTCAAAAGACCGCATTCCAGATGGGGATGAGGCGTTGATTGGACTCATTTAAATTCCTTGAATTATTATTGTTGTTGTTTTTGCTTCCATGTTCGATCAAACTGTGATGGTTCCTCCCCCGACATGTCGATTTGCACATTTCGGTCCGCACCTTTGCTGATTATGCAAAAACTCTTTGTCTCTCCTAATCGGATTGTGCTATACTATGCTATATTGGCTTCAAACGTCTGCAGACTCCGCCTCGCGATCGCCTCTAGTCAGCATCCACATGGTATACGAGCAACAAAACCACTCGCCTGTAATCCATCAAAAGTTGCCATCTCCACAACATGCGAACAAATGCAAGAAAGCAAACTTTTCCCATGTGCGCTCACCACTGCGTTCCCAAAAACACGCATTGCGGGTGGAAGCAATAACGATTACATTTCCAACGGGTAACCAATCCCGACTCGCGAGTCATATTTCTGTAAACAGCGTGCGTATTGGTTCCCGGGGTCCTTGCCTCATGGCCGAGGCCCCCCTAATTGGGCTGGGGAAGCGCCTCAAAAGGTTCAATCGGCTGATGCCAATAAAACGCCCACGCCCGCCGCGTGTTTTCTATTCAGAACATCCGTTCATTCGACAGCGGCGTTTCTCGCCAACTTTATTTTGGGTTACTCAACCTCCTCGTCGTTCTTTCAGTTCTCTCGGTTCTCTTGCTCGACAAAGGGTAGCTGGTTGCAGACACCCTGGACGGAGAGCAAAGATATCGCAGTCGCCTACCGACTGTGGGGGGTCGCTTCTTGCAATCGCTTAAGAACGTGATGCGTACCCCCTTGCTCGCGAACTTCCTCCGACTCAACATGTGGAGGCCTTGTCATCCTTCTCCCGAATTCCCATTCCCAGTCAAGTGGCCCCATTGATAACGAACAGAGGAAAAGGGAGGCCCTTTCCCGGATCTTGAACACCGACAAGACAGGCATAATAGAAACATCCTCACTCTCTCAACATCATCAGCATCATCATGTCCATGTTCAGTCAAACAGCCTTATTGATCAATTCTCTCTCCACGCATCACCTCATGTCCGCCTCGCTTACTTCACCTTTCTGGTGGCGCCCAATACCCGTGTCATGCTGTTTGGTGGGCGATGACTGTTCCGCAGCCCGTTCCCTCTTCTCCCCCCCCTCGGCGGCATTCCGGTGGTCCCATGCACCTTTTTACCTCTCTTCCCTCCTGTCTCCTCCCTCCCCAACCCCACGCGGTCATCGGAATTGCCCAACTGCCGCCGTGGTCTAGATTGCTAGATTCATTACTTTGTCGTATCGTTGTTTCTTCACTTTTTGCAACCCATTGTTATCGAGAATGAAAGGGTGGGGGTGTGTGTGTGGAAGCGTCGGCCCCCGTCGTCATCATCATCATTAGCCATGTCTTCCCTGTCTCTCCGACCTTGTGCCCAGGTTGAGCGCCTGACATGACCTGTCACGTCTAAGCGCGGCCCTTTCCAGCGATGAGATCCCTTGGGACTTGTCGCGCGTCGTTGCAAAAAAGGGAAAGAAATCAGATCCGAGCATGCGGATTTGGCTCCGTCCCTGAAATTTGAAGCTGTTGCGCCGCCATCATCATGACTGACAGGGCAAAGACAGCCCACACACAATTACGCCTTCCAATGGAGGCTTTTTTGGACTTTTTGTGAGACTCACGTCCCTCAGCTCGACATCCATACGCAATTTCCCGATCGCCACCTGGCCTTTGTACGCCTCAAGGCACAAGCATGTAGTGTGACCCCCCGCTTCTACACCTTCTCACGGTACCACTTAAAGCAAAGTCATACCGACGGCTTAGCGGGTTCTTTACCGATGCAGCGACTGCTTCTCGCGGCTATTAAAGCCACCGCGTTACATAGCACATGTCTGGGCATTTTGAATCCTCCGGCCGCTTGCAGCCTGTCCCCCCTCCGAAATTCCGTAACCACGCACCGCAAATCAAAGTAGTCCCCGTACTTTTTTTGCTCACGCCAGTGAGAGATCTGTCATTGCAATGTCCACCAGCTGATGGCGCACTGATGGTGTTCGTTGTAGTACTTCTGCACCATCCACAAGGTGGCTGGGTGTCCCACAAGGTCAATTACCGAAGTTTATGAGCAAACGCCAATCCTTAGCTTTGATATCTTTTGTTTCTGATTTGATTTCTATGAACCCGCTCGATTAAGCCGATTCTAACATCCAACCTCAAAAGGGCTCTCTCTGACCCGCGCTTCTCCCGATGGCTGCTCGGCTGATCCCGTCTTTTGCGCCCTTTTTGGGCCCACATGGGCACCGAGCTTAATTTCTGCCGAGCTTCTGGTAACAACACGCCGGGTGTGAGCTGCCAATCATTTTGAGAAAAACGCACGCAAACGCTTGGTCAAAAGGGATCGCCGTAGCACCGACTTGGCGTATATTTCTGCCTCCTGTTTCTGTCTCCTGTTAGCATCCATTCTTGGCTGATGTTCCTCACTCGTCTCTGGGGCGATGACCTCGCACACCGTTTCGTCACCAGGGTTCCTTGGGCGCTAACTATGTCATTTCCCAAGTTCATATCAACTCTTTTACGATATCGCTGGGCTCCCGAATTGGGGTTTCCTCCTACAGTAAGTAAAAGTGCTTGGAACTTCTGATCATCATTCCTCAACCCAAAGTAGCATGATCTGTGGCACACGTTGCGGGGCTTCCAAAGCTGTGTACTCTTATATGTTGCGCTCGCGCTCCGATAGCGTGGCGGAAACAGCATATTGAGAGGTCCGACGACCCGAAGCGGTTATTAGACACCCGCGCCTCATGCTTCGTACGGTGCACCTGACCTGTGGCTTCGCCGTATACAGCGTCCTTTCGCCATCCAAACGCCGGAGTAGATGAACGTCCGACGCATTGCAAAACCCACCCTCGAAACACATTTAGCCGCATGATAAACCATATCATCTCGCGTTAACATCATATGGTGTCATGTCCGTCAAACCCTGTCGCCGCTAGCGATGTCTGCCAACCGAGTTGTACTTGCATAAAACTCAGCTAGTTGGGCTGTGCTTCAGGCGCTACTCTCGACGTGGAAATTTCACATGCCATTGGATGGAAAAGATCGGCATTGTCGGCATAAATTTTGAATTGCTATCGACGTATTTTTAGACACCTCAGTGTTGCCACATGTCTAGAGGGCTTGGAAAAACTAGAGACACAACTTCGCAATACTGGCCAGCTTTAGTTACTTGCGGCTTCAGGAATTCTACATCTGATCAGGTACAGAAGCGTTCATCGGTTTTGACCCAACTCTTGTTTTATTTTCATTTTTTTTTATCATTCTCTTGTTTGATTCTCCACACTGGCGTCCAGACTTGAGATCGGCCGGATGCCCCAGAATTTATTGACGATTTTGTTAGAGCTGTTTTGACGCGCAGCATTCCTGATGGTTTTTTGACATAGAGAAGATGGCCCGATGACATGAAGCATGGACACGTCCTCGCTACTATGTCATTTCTGGTAAATGAATTACAGCACATGATCTTGTTCAATCCGCCTAGCATTCCTGCCGTTATCGATGGCCGATGCCATTAAACAGTCCGCCATACATACCCTTGCTTCTCATTAGCAACCGCTCTCGTGACCCGCTCCTCCCCCCCAAAAAACCTTCCGAGCTTCCGGATGGGATTTGTCGGAATGACGCTCGTCGCATCGTGGCCACCGCGTGTTTGGCCTATTCCCTGCAGGTCGATGCTTTCCATGTGCAGCGGAACGCACTGTTGATTGATAAGGTATTGAGCCGAGTGCAGCCGCCCTTCCGATACTTTCCTATGTTGAATTGTTTCGCTTATGTCTTTGTGGTCTTCTTGCGTTTGATGCGGATGAGCTCTTTCCCTCGTCCCAGTAGTACTAGCAGCATAACTGACGCCAGATCTTTGTCTTTGCTCTAAATGGTTAGGTAGATTTGCAAAGGTGGATTAGTTTTTTTTTCTAGACTCTTTTCGAGCTTCTGCGTCAAGAAATTGCGCATACAAGCACGCAGTATTGTTTCTGCTAGAGAAAATGTTTGTAAAACCGGATCCCTTTGATCTGCTTATTTTATCGATGTTTTTATGTTTCAATTTTAGATTGGTTTTGAAGGTGGCACTCTATACTTTGTGAAAGTGACTACATTGGTTGAAATGCATGTCATCAAAGGCATTCTAATAAATAGACAACTGCTAACCATAGATCTGTCTTTCACTCTTCTCTTCTGCGATTGTTTATTTTGCAAGTGAGATCCAAACAGTGGACGGAGGGACCAGTCGGGAATTTCCGACAATCGTTGCTATCGTACGTCCGTGGCACCAGGACTGGAGTACAAGAGACCTCGTCCTGGAGTCTTCCAGAGTGAGAGCCTCTTCTTCATTGCAATCTTCGCGCTGTTCCTGCTGAGTTGACCATAATGTTAGAATTATTCATATACAGATGGACGTTTATGTCAATTCAATCAGCTCAACCACCGTTCTCGCTCCACATCATGTCTCATCCACCCAAAACTCTTTACAAGGGGCTTTGAAGAATGACTCGGATCTTGTAAGACGCACTCCTTCAACGCTCTCAAAGAGTCCCGGTAATGCCTCAACTGTAGTAGTGGAGGAAAAAGATGGAAGCTTGGGCCATCTTAACATCTCACTCGATCAGGATATGCAGCGACAACTTGAAGAGTACAACCGGTCCATAACTATCATTGTCTGGTATAAAGCAGACACTGAACCAATCAGATTGCAGCATATGAATCCAACTTTTCCCTATTTCCAGTTACAGCAGCTTTCAACGCTAGCCACAGATCTCGGACTTACACCCGGATCATATATCGACGCCTACGACCCAAGCACAGGTAAATGGGAGCAACATACTACGAACACTGTCCGCCTTGTCGTTAAACAGCAACGCCTACTATACAAAACTCGCCGAAACCTTCTCGATGGGCTAGATGAGCGCCATTGTCTCGGTCTCCATGAAGAAGTTCAAACACAATCAAAACCGCCCTCTTTCCAAGCTTTAAAACTCGAAACGCAGAATAGTAACGGCTCAACAAAGCGGCCTTTACCAGAAGGGACCTCAACCGGGCAAGCACACAAGGTTCACATACCTAACACTTACTATGCACCCCGGACCGCACTTCCTTCAACCGGGTCGGAACCCCTACCTCAATCACCCTCAGACGTACCTGTTCTCCATAATGTGGAACACACACCTACGACGCCTAGCGCACCCTCTAATAACAACACTTATCCATATCAGCAACCCCCTGTTTTCTACCAGCAGTCTCCAACAGCCAATACCTCTCCGGCTTCAGGATCCGCCTCAACTTCAGAGGCGACACTTCCCCCTCATTTAACAAATGTAGATCCAAATCCACCTCCTATACCTTATCATCCTCATCCCCCGTTGAAGCGCTGGCCTAACGACTACACTGTCTCGGAACTCACGTCAGGATTCAATGCTATGGAACTTCTCATCCGACAGCCTCCAGATGGTACCACAATCACACAGCGAACTGCCTTTGAGCGCGTCTTTGGCAGCAGATATGTAAAGAGCACCGTTTGTCGGCATCGAGGGCTCTGGAGAAAGGCTAAAGGTGCTTTAAGAGAGCAGTTTGAGGCCATGGGTGTTGATGAGCGCGCCTGCTGGGGAGAATTCGTCAGGAGAATTGAGGGTCGCCCCCCTTCCAAATCTAGCTCACATGGGACGGACACTTTGCCGTCTCCGTCTCCACCTCAGGGAGTCGTTATTTATCCTGGTCACGGTAATATAGGAGTAGGCGGCTTGCACCCTTCCGTAGACGCAATACAGGGTCAGGTCTTACAGAGGCGCACAGAAGACAAGAACGTAGTGGAGGAGCCAGTCATGGCTTCACTGCAAAATCCGGACGAGCAAGGTACCTACTGCCCCCTCTTAGATCGAAGGCGGACTCACTTTAATCTTTCTATCTAGATGTTTCTCTTTCAAACAGCCAATTTTAAATGATGGTGACTATGTATGTATTGTTACGCGGATTAAACGTTCTTATGTATATCATACAAGTTAATTAATCAAACATAATTTTCGATCGCTGATTTTCGGCGGATGCTGATGAACACTCCTTCGCTATCGTCCGTCATCCTGCGGCCGGATTAGGACTCATGGGTGTGAGAGGTCGACAGAACCAAGCTAAGATCAATCAACGCCAGAGCCATCAATTGGAACGTCGGCCTCATCCGAAGACGTTTCATCGTCTTGAGTTCTCGCTCCCCAGATCCACCTAAGGACATTTATCGTATATCTTTGAATGGTCTAAACACGTTAAGAATAATTGAGTCGCGCAACCCAAATGATACGTTCTAAATTTCTCACGGAAGGATCTTCCTCATCGGAATCGCTTTCGCTTTCAACCATGTCCCCTTCCGTGTCCTCTTGTATGCCTTCGCCGTCAACTGGTGGTATGACCTGTTCTTCGGCCGCGTCATGAGGCGGCCCTTCCCACATCACTCCCTCGGGTTCTGGCATTTGCCCAGGCATATCTCCTCGGTTGATCCTCATCACCTGCATTCGTTCGATGAGATCTTCCATCTCTCCAGGATCAAGACCCTCCAATATCTCAAGGAATCGCTCGCCACCTAGTGTTTGCTATTGCAGGACGCATTGATACAAGGACCGATACACGAGACAGACACTCACTATAACTGCCTCTCGGATATTAGCGTTTGGGATCAGCCGTTCGAGCATCTCGTTATCTAGTGCTCTGTTATGGCGGAATTGTGAAGACTGAAGGGTAATGATATCTTCCGTTCCCTCGAAATAGGCATCATCGTAACGCGATAGTGCCGTATATGGCGGTAAAGGATCACACGCAAGGGACTTGGCCATTTCAAGAACGCGAGGTGGAATAAAAGAGAACAGACGACTATGGGTACTTTCCAGTACTGTTATGTGGCGATAGATCGAGTATTGCAATCCTTCGTGTCCTAAAAGATTAAGAAATCGTTGTCGTCGCTTCGTAACAGGAAGGGTGGCAGGAAGCTTGGAGAAAGTTTGGGTCGCGGTTTGAACGAACCAATCGGAATACTTCGGTTCCTTCCACACGCTGAACGAGCGTAGTACGTACATGTGGGAAAGGGCATGCAGAGCGGCTACTGGAGGAGTCAGTGACCTTGTCGAACAAGATAAGAAGTTGATATCAGCTAAGGTGATGAGCCACCGACCTCGCATCTGTTTCTATCACAAAGTCGCTATGTGATCTTATTGCGGCAGGAAGCGCGACATCTATCTTATCCGCAAGGAGAGGTACTATCGACGGGAATGAAAGGAGAGCCTCTTCCAGCGCTACCGTACTATTCTGAGTCTCCTATGGGATAAAATATTCCAGTATTGCGGGGAGAAATTTGTGATAATTAAGCTTACTGATGACTTCCCCGTCTCTTCCAACATTTTCAATGCTAGAGCCCGTGCGTATGTAAAACCAGGCAAAACACTTGGGTCAAGCCGCGTGTCCATATTCTCCGTCCATTGTTCTTCAAGCCCGGTAAAATGATCATACAAATCAACAAGCCATTGCATCATTCCGCTTTTCAGCGCCAATAGATCAAGGTGGTAGAGGGCCCCATGTGGATCTTCCCCAGGGTCAAGCGAGTACAGAAGCCGGGCAAATTCAAATGCAGTTCGTACACAACCTCGGCGTTGAAGATCGCTGCACAAAATCAATTAGCCAATGATGGGGTAAGGTGTCTACGTAAACACGCACGCAACCTGGCGGTGAATTGCGAGGTAAAATGGCCGATTCTCAACATGATCGAAATCGAGGCGGTTGAGACCACTCGTAAAGTTGAAAGCACCAATGAATGCACGCTCGTACGTAAAAATTGCGCGATCAACGAAGTCTACCGCCTGAGCGTACTCTGAGTCCTCGGGTAAGATTGGAAGGTAATGCAAGGAATTCAATTGCTTGCCTTCCCTGTGTCTGTAGACCTCTGCAAGCTGCAGCAAATTATCGGCATGCCACGGTAGCTTCCGTTGAACTTCCCATAACGCATCAGGGTCTGAAAGAGCCATCAAGTAGCTGGAAGACTGGAGTAGGTTGTAACTTACCTCCGCTCATGACAGCCTGGAAAAAGAGCTTTGACATGCCTTTATACCGCTGGCTATATGCAATTGTCCACCATTTTTCGCTAGTTACAGTCCAACTGTGCCGCCGCTGCTTTGCTGTTACCTCCTCTTCAGTCAACGCACGAATAGACAGCCCTTCCCGCTGGCTAGCAGACCACCAAGACGGTTGTGGACGTGTTAAATTCGACTTTTGCAAAGCTGCCTGCCTGCGTGAGGAATGGGCGGAGCCCGACGCGTTGCTCTTGCTAGCCCGGACAACTTTGACACCAAAGAACTTGCGCATTTCGGCTTCACTATCGAGATGCGAGAGAGAAACCGACAAAAGAGCGGCTAATGACTGGGAGTCCTGTGCGACGGCTTCTGGCTTCTGGGAGCTAGGGAATCTATTGAATGTCAATATTCTTCAACTTAAAGTATGCAGTATGGTGACATACGCAGCAGAGAGCTCTGCAAGGGCTTGTTCTAACTCGTTATCGCTAGCCTTCTTCTGTTTCGCCTTTGCCTTCTTAAGGGCCTTCTTTTGTTTTTTAGGGATCGCTGATATATCAGGGTTGGATACTTTGGGTGGCTTAAGAGGTGTTGAAGTTGCGGAAGCGACGTGTTTCTTCTTATTCTTCTTTTTCTGGCATCTAAGTTAGCCAACGTCTCTATAAAGACAGGAGAGCGAACCTTGCGTGAGTTGGCAGGCTGGACTGATCCTTCCTCATCGCTTTCAGACTCTACCGCGTCCGCTACAAGGAGCTAAATAACAAGAGGTCAGAACTTGGATTCACAGATGGACCGTCTTACTTTTGAGAATACTGAACCTGAACTCTTGTTCGCTGGAAGCTCATCACCGCTTGAAGCATCAAGAGATGATGTGCCTGCTAAAGCCTCTAACTCCTCTAGTTCGCGTTGCTGTCTCTTGTTAAGGCGAGGACCCATATATATTTGTCAAACGAGACTGGATATGATGGTATGTGGGCGAGTCGATGTGACAGCGTGACTTGAACCCGGATTCTCAGCCGCGATGAACAACTATCATACCATGGCTGATATCACCATGAGTCATTGTTCACTACCAGATACCGAGCATTTCACATACTGCACTACAGAGCGGGTGGTAAACAAATGGAACTACATTTACGATAAACTATCAAACTCCGGGCCCTCACAGTGCTCACACGCAAGTTTCTTCCCCTCATGATCAGATGCTCACATCACAATGATCCGTACAGACTTCCGGCTAATTCTCTGATAATTCTCGCGCGACATTTGTAGGATGTCTCAGATTTCTTCCAGGTGCCTCCAGGCCTACATACCGATTTTTCTCCCGCGATAATCCCCGACCAACCGCGTTCCCATCTATCTTCAATGGGCATCAATCTCGTGAAATGATGTTCAATCGCCTCACACGATCTGGTGCGCTATATAAGCTAACGGTCGCCAAAACGGAGTCAACTGGCTTCGAACATAATGAGGACTCTTCTTCTCGCTATTTTTTGTGCCTCTGCCTCAGGGCATACGATTTTCCAAGTATTCCCGTCAGCCCTACGCATGGCAGCTCCGCAACTAATTTTTAACTTGATAGGAACTCTATGTTAACGGTGTAAGCCAAGGTCACCTCACCGGTATTCGAGTGCCCGATTACGATGGTGTATGTCAAGCTGTTCAATCATAGCAGCTACATTCACACAAACCGTTTCTAGCCCATTACCGATGTTTCTTCTAACGGTAAATTGCCCAAGTCGCGATATACGTCTGTCATCTGAAACTTTATGCCATCAGATGTGATATGTAATGGAGGTATTAACCCTTACCACCAACCGATCTCCAAGTCCGTGATCAAAGTCGCGGCTGGTGCAAGCGTGACAACTGAGTGGCATCATACGCTGGACGGCGCAAACCCCTCTGACTCCGCGGATCCGATTGACCCTAGCCACAAAGGGCCCGTCATGGCGTACCTGTGAGCAGTCTGAAATGAACTTATTTTTCTCGCTAATAAGATCTGATTGCCAGCGCTCAAATACCCGATGCGACGCAATCATCTGTTACTGGACTAAGATGGTTTAAGATCTACGAGGACGGATTTAGCGATCAGAGCTGGGGCGTGGACCGTTTTATCAGGAACAAAGGCAAAGTGACCTTCAACATTCCTTCATGCATCCCGCCTGGGCAGTATTTGCTGAGAGCCGAAAT
>JABCKL010008450.1:17908-31831 GCA_018851305.1 Calocybe cyanea
ATTTCATCTGTGGTATTTCTACTAGTTATACGGGACCTACCACTTGCGCTTCTCCGTACAAGTGCACCAAGATGAACGACTATGTAAGTTATCCTATTGTACTCTTTCTGAAGCCCCCTGTGACGCGTAGACATTATCTAGTATAGTCAATGTCTCGCCTAAGGACATTTTTCTGCGTTGTCAGACTACCAGCACTACTATGTAAATATTTTAGTACTTGTGAACATGTAGGATTGATATCCCCTTCTTGATAAAGGTACGCAAAGCGCTGGTCGTGTCGAACGAACACAAGGTTTCACTTGTTCAGGGTATAAATTACTAACGGTCGAAGCATCTGGGTCAAGTCATAGCCATACCTAGGCAGCCGCGCTGAGCATCTGATCATGAGGATATTCGAGTGGCGTTTGTAAACACATTCACGCATCTTATCTATGCTGTCGTCACTACCTCGTCAACTTCAGAGGAAAATTTGATCAGTAACGAAACACGACTAATTTACAGCTATAACGCCTAATAGATTCAAAGCTAGATATAGAGTACCTGTCTGCAGACAAATGTCTTTGACCCACGAGAATGAAGCTATATGGTGTGAGGTTGTTTCTGAAGTACACGTAATAATTTCACGAGCTAACGGGTGGCCCTCAGTCTTACTGATTGCCCCAGTGATAGGGTTGTTCCGTCCGCTGCGAATTTCACGGACTGTACAAGTGAGAAGGGATGTTCTGAAGAGAAGAAATTATTGCCACACTAGTCTTGAGTTAGGAGCATCGTACAATCTGGCGCTCCATCCAACGTTCATTCAGCTCCGCCTGGTATTTGATATCATGAAGTCAGTTACGTTCATTGCGGCAGCAAACTATTGTATTGACCTCTCGACATGTAGCTTTCTTGCTGCTGGATGGGTCATTTGACACCGCTGATTGCATAATCAGCGCACTCTGTTGGTGGCGTACGTTCAGCCTACAAGTAATGTCAATAACAAACATGGGAAGATAAGTCGAAGGTATTCAACGTCATGAAGAAAGAGTTTGAGTATACTGCGGACGGACGTCAGCAAAATTTTGAGAGGTGAGAGGAAGCTGACGTTTAGCGAGGATCATGTAGATTGAGAACCAGATTTCTTTCCCTTTTCAGCACGAGGTCCAAGACAGTTCTGGGGCAACATACCAGTGTGTTTTACGGCATGAAACTTGGTGGGTGATTAATACAACCGATTTGGTTGAAAAGGGACCTCACAGTGATGACAACAGCCACGGAAGCGATACTACGAGGTGATTGGAGTTTACATTGGAAAGATATAACAAACGTGCTTACCTTGTAATTAGTCCCGTCTCTGATGAAATGCTGTGAGCACGGTGAAGGATCATCCGCAATTCTGACGCACGCATCGTCCAAGCCATTATGCGGTTCACGAGGACCACAGCGCTAAACTGCAATCAGGTCAAACTGCAAGATGAAACGCCAAGGGTGCTTACGGCCTCGATGGAGTTTCCGGAACTAGCTTTTTGATAAAGTAACACAGGGATAGTGCAATCAGAACATCGACGAATGCTCCTACTGTGATAGCAACAGTAATGAGCCATCCAAAGTTATCGGTCAAGGTAAAAGTGCTGATGAACTGTGTTGAGACACTCTTGTAACCTTGTGCAGCCAAAGCCAGC
The DNA here is from genome assembly GCA_018851305.1 of Calocybe cyanea. Classification (NCBI taxonomy): domain Eukaryota; kingdom Fungi; phylum Basidiomycota; class Agaricomycetes; order Agaricales; family Lyophyllaceae; genus Calocybe; species Calocybe cyanea. The sequence goes on from JABCKL010008450.1 coordinate 19,570, forward strand.
CCACTTCCAAGACGCAAGAGCGAAAGTGCCGCACAGACCATTACGATCAAGAGCCGCCCAGACAGCCGATATATGCGGTAGGTAAAAAAACCCTGAAAAACGCACTTACTGTTGAGAAATTGATGCGGAAGGTATTAAAAGCATACCTGAGCAAGAGCAGTGATTAGCGTCTCGAAAACCACACTCGTTGTGAGGGGATAGGAGTTAGGATCGATATATGGATGGCCAGCGAGAGTTACGGTCATATAATATACTGTATGTATGATGGTGTAGGTATGCGACGTTTCAATGCAGCTGTGATACTGGATGAAATAAAAAAGTTGGCGTATAGTACGCCTGGACCTACAAGACTGTAGCCGCCTTTCCGACGAGGCAATGCTCATGAGTCTTTCAAAATCGTGCAGATGACAATGCTCACTAAAGCCTTCAAGAACAAACGGTCGTTATACGACTTGCAATAGGTATAAAATTGGTGTATGAGGACTCCAGACAGGATCAGACTGATGGATAGGGCAACTTCCAAAGACCCTAAGTTAGCTTGCGCATGCAAATTAAACTTCTCCATGAAGCTATCAAGGTAGAGCGATGCCGTGGAAGCGCTAGCTGGGAGCGGTAGTTAACAGAGTAAAAAGAGGGCTCTCTTATAGTGCTAAAGGATGCCACTGTCTATTTTTTGACGTCTACAGCCTTGGTTTGGTAACCAAATCGAACTTCGAGCATGCAGAAATAGGGTTCAATCGAGCATGCCGAAGTAGGACTAAATCAAGCGGGCGAAATCACCTGAGGAATCGACGACGTACGCAAATAGCCCTTATCATGCTTGTTCATCAAATCCGGATACTACAGCCTGGGTTGATGTTAGGTGGCAGGCGCTACCAGGGCTGTACAAGACTGCAGGAAAAAGTAAGACTGGCCGACCGGAACGCTTAGCGAGCGTTGGGAGCAAAAGGGCTACATAAGTTACGAGTTCTGATATCATCTGGCCACCGTCGGAAAGAAAGTAAACAGGTCAGCTGTGAGACGCTTAAATGCTTGGTTGTCCTGGGTAATGTACCTAAAAATTATCGTACAGCACCCGAGTATAGCGAGATTAAATGATGGAATTCTGATGGATACCGTGGTAATGCCTGATGTTATTGCTTAATCCAGAATGCAGCCTTGTCACTAGAAACGATGGCAAGTACATCTGCGACGCCCTCCACTGTCCTACGTAAGGCTCTTCCGGCTCAATCGCTATCTTCCGCAAGCCACTCCCCAAGAATTGCTCTCCACCCTCATATCAAAAGGTTAGTTTCAAATTCTGAGGGACTCGTGAATGTCAACGGGGCCGGGTTCATCAGCCAGATTAACGCGTGGGAAGTGTTGTATGAATAAGTCGGGTTTCGAAAGGAAAGAAAATTATTCTGACGTGCCGGCATTAAGTCAAGGGATCATGCCACCTTACGCTTACACATCGAGGGCGGAAACCTATATGATGTTCTATAACCATACCTCGGTTGCGCTCATTGTACCGGCGACTAATTGACATTTCTAGAGATAGGTCTATTTCTGCTGACTGGCCCATAGGACGTTGCTGACCTCACAATCGGCGTACTCTGTTGATAACGGACGTTCAGCCTGGCGGTAGTGTTGATCACAATTGTAGAGAGACAAGGCGCGTTCACTCAACATTATGAAGAAAGAGTTGGAGTAGACTATAGACGAGTATCAGTAAAGATCTGACAGACGAGAGGAGTCTGACTTTTAGCGAGAACCATGTAAATTGAAAACCAAATTTCTGTCGCTGGTCAGCGCGAGCATAAGCACAGAACTGGGGCCGCATACTAGTGTGTCTAATGGCATAGAACTGGATGATTATGGATGATCAACGTAACTGATCGGATCGAAGACGAATGCTTACAGTAATGACAACAGCAACAGAAGCGATGCTACAGGAGGAGAGAAGATAGAGCATTTCCGTTTAAAAGAAGCACTTGACACGCCTACCTTGTGATCAGACCCGTCTCTGGCGCAAATTCGTGAATACAAGAAGATTATATGAGTTTCCGACGCACGCATTGTCCATACCATTATGCGGTTGACAAGAAATACAACACTAGAAAATAATCGGTTCGAATTTCAGGATGAAATAACGAATGTCCTCACGTCCCCGAAGGAGTTGGAGGAACTAGCTTTTTGACGAAATAACACAGAGATAGCGCGATGAGGACGTCGACAAACGCTCCTACTGTAATAGCGACAGTGATGAGCCATCCGTAATGATCTGCTAATGTTAGGGTGCTCATGAATTCCGAGACGCTCTTATAACCTAACCCGGCCAAGGCCAACCCGCTTCCAAGACGCAAGAGGGAAAGTGTCGCACATAACGTTACCATTGAGAGCCTATTAGAAAGTCGGTATATACGATAGGTAGAGAAGCCCTAAGAAGGGAATTTTCTGACGACCCATTGAAACAGGGTATAATTAAGGCATACCTGAGTAAGAGCGGTGATAAGAGTCTCAAAAACCACGCTGGTTGCGAGAGGATAGGAGCTAGGGTCCGTGTCTGGATGGCCAGCAAGAGTTACAGCCATATAGTATACTGCATGGATAACAGTGTAGGTATGTAACATTTCAAGGCAGCTGAGATGCTGGATGAGGTCAAAGATTGAGAATATAGATCGCTCAGACTTACAAGGCAGTAATCGCCTGTCGAACGACGAGATACCTATATATTGAGTATTCCGAAGTGCTGCGGATAAGAATGCCCACCAAAGACTTCAAGAAAAGGCGATCGTTGGATGATTTGCAATAGATATAAAATTGGTGTACGAGAACTCCAGATAGCACCAGGCTAATAGCCAGGGCAACTTCCACAGATCCCAAATTGGCTTGCGCATCCAGATTATACTCGCTCATGGGAGCAATGGAGGTGGAAGTATGCCGTAGAAACGACTCAGAGGTGATGGAGGGAAGTAGTGATCAATGGCGCGAACAAACGTCTTCCTGTTTTACGCGGGTGCGCCAGACAGGATGACATTTTGCACTGTCTGAATCAGAAAGTGACATATCGAGCATGATTGAATTGAAGAGTTAACGACGGACTCAAATAGCATATCAGGCCAGGTTCATCAAATCCAAATACTACAGCTCACCGCGACAGTCGTTGATTGATGTGATACCGTGGGAATACTTGAATTTGTTTACTCAAACCTTGATCGAGCCTTGTCATTGGGAGCGATGGCTAGTACATCTGCGACGCCCTCCACCGTCCCACACAATGCTCTTCCACCTCCATCAGTGTCTTCCGCAGGTCGCTCCTCAAGAATTGCTCCCCACTCTCATATAAAAGGCTTAGGTTTAAATTCTGACGGCCTCGCGAATGTCGACGGGGCTGGGTTTATCGGCCAGACCAACGCACGCGAAGTATGTTATTTTTTCCCGTAAAACACACATTGCTGAACAACTTTAGGCATGTGGAGTTATTGTAGACCTTATCAAAACGCGCAAGTTTTCCGGGCGCGCACTATTGCTTGTCGGAGCACCGGGAACAGGGAAAACGGCGCTGGCATTGGCAGTGTCTCATGAACTTGGTTCCAAAGTCCCATTTTGTCCCATGGTTGGCTCGGAGGTATATAGTACAGAGGTGAAAAAGACAGAGGTTCTGGCGGAGGCTTTTCGTAGAGCTATTGGTAAGTCACGCTTTTTGTATTTGAACGGACGTGCATTCATTGAATCCGGCTCAAAATCCCCGCTTAACTCTCATATTTGCAGGTCTTCGGATAAAAGAAACAAAGGAAGTCTACGAAGGCGAGGTGACCGAGCTGACTCCCGCGGAATCCGAAAATCCTCTGAGTGGCTATGGAAAAACCGTGTCTCATGTTGTCGTCGGCCTTAAAACAGTCAAGGGGACGAAGCAACTCAGGTTAGATCCCAGCATATATGAAGCAATTTTAAAAGAGAAGATTGTTGTCGGAGATGTCATTTACATCGAGCATAATACAGGAGCTGTAAAGGTACTTTGCCAATCAAACTCATCTGATAACCCCTGTTAACAGCAAGCCACAGAGAGTAGGCCGTTCAGACGCCTACGCATCCTCGTACGATCTCGAGTCCGAGACGTACGTACCTCTTCCAAAAGGCGATGTTCACAAAAGGAAAGAATTGGTCCAGGACGTGACACTTGGCGATCTTGATTCGGCGAATGCGCGGCCCCAAGGTGGACAGGACATCATGAGTGTCATGGGGAGCCTGGTCAAAAGCGGAAGGACAGAGGTGACGGACAAGCTCCGAAGGGAGGTCAACAAGATAGTCAAAGGATATGTTGATCAAGGTGTCGCGGAGGTTGTCCCAGGTGTTGTTTTCATCGATGAGGTAGGTTTCGTCGGGTGCTTTCTTTGACAGGTCTCACATCCTGAATGTCATCAGGTTCACATGCTAGACATCGAATGTTACACGTATCTCAACGCTCTTCTGGAGTCGCCTATGGCACCAACGGTTATCCTAGCAACCAATAGGGGGCATTCTCTTGTACGCGGGACCACTGATATCGTCTCACCACACGGTTTACCAGTTGATCTTTTGGACCGGTACGATGATTCTTTCCAATAAAATTGAAATACATTCTCATGCCCCTTGTTCAGATGTATGATTGTAAAGACCGAAGGATACACTCGAGAGCAAGTTGGCAAGGTTGTCAATCTGCGCGCTATTGTCGAGGGCCTCAAGCTTGGGCCTGGCGTTCTTGAGAAACTCGCTACAGAAGGCGAAAAAACGTCACTACGGTTAGTTACCTTTGACACCTTGGCCCTCACGCGGCTAACGCCATCCCATATCACAGGTACGCGCTTCAGCTGCTTACGCCTGCATCGATCCTTGCGACGCTCGCCGGCCGCTCCCAAATTGAAGTCGAAGACGTGGGGGAGATGAATGAACTCTTTTTAGATGCCAAAACATCGGCTTCGCTGATTGGGGAGGGTGGGTTCGAGGGCGATAGGACTCTGTAAGCTCATCTATACGTGTTTATAATACATCAGCCTATTCTCCCTCTGTCGAGTTATTGAGCAGCTGAAAAATGCTACCTATGAAGATAAAGGCTTCTAAGACTCTAGAAGTCGACAGAAACGTGATTCAAGTTCCAGCCTAGTTGACATGATATCTGACCGTCGAACAATGTCCCGTGGGCGGAGTCCGGACAACCTGGAGCTAGCGAGAGGGGTGTTCTTCCTTCTTTGCTTCAAAGGAATATGTGAGTTCAATTTACTCGATAGTGAGATATGGATATGACAAATTGGCCTGTGTTATTGGCCTCGACTTTCTTATTCTGTTCTGAAACAGCTGCCAGGTGTGCTTTCAATCAGCGCCCAGGCACGCTAACTAACCAATCGATCCGTAGCTACTTAATCGACCGGGACACAGGCCAGGCTATTTGTGTATCTGCCTTATCGCCACTATCAAAGTGCGAACTCGAGCCTTGGCCCTTATCTACATGTCAATTCCATTCTATATTAAAGAAGTTCCTTTGGTTCCGCCGTCTTCCGAATAAAATATTTCCTTACCGGTCTTGCGAGCAAGTTCTAGCGCATTTACATAGCAGTTTAGGGATTCGAGCTGGCTACTTTCTTGAGGACATGAGAGAGGTCGCACGCACCCAGTGCACTCCTCAAATACATGGCGCTAAATCGGGCGAAATTCAGTTTGAACCTTCGAATCAGAAGTGTTGGAGCCTGATGATGGGGTTCTTTTGTTTGTCTCTGACACAATGGATGGCCAAACGGCCCTTAGCAATTCTATAAATCTGGGTCCGAGGCCACAGCCTCAAGTCCCACCTCTTCGTGTATCATGCAGTCGATACCACCATACGTCCTTGAAGATCGTAGTGGCTCCCTCACGTTGACTGACTTTGATGACCTTTACGATCGAATATTCTTTCGCATTGCACGGGTGCCGGACCAAACTACAACAATGATCTACAGCATGCACATACGGGGCTCACCTCACCGAGATGCAATGCCATTCGACAAACAGCCCAGCGTCATCCTCGACTTTGGCCAGAATGAACGTCTCGGGACAATATCTTATTTGCAGAAGCCCTATGAGCTGTCTATAGCAATGAACAAGTACCTTCGGAAAATCACCCTCTTTGGAAGGTCGGTGGTCGGTTCCGCTTTTCAACCTTGCCCTCATACAGCAGCCACTACGGCGATGATAGCTCGTTATTTCGCAAATTCACAGCTTCTGATGGTATTGAATATAAATGGGCTCACCATGTCTATGAGGGTCAGGAATGGTCTGTGAGTGATTCAGGTTTGTGATGCAAAGTTACTAACCTAGTTGTCGGTTCGCGGAGTGCACTGCAACTGCCGACAATATTCTCGTAGCACATTTTTTTCTTCAGCCTCCAAATGTACTTCCCTATGATCCACATGTATCAGGTAACTACCTTACAATATACGAGCCATTTTTCCATCTGACACTAGGTAAGCCCTCATTTCCAATGTAACGCGCGACCACTCCCAATGACTCGACTTGTGAACCCTTTCTTTGTATCAGAGCTTATTGCATCGCTCACTATAATGCGGCACATTGCTCACCATAATCTCTAACAGTTACCTACTCGTAGATATGTAGTGTTTTGAGTAGTAAGAAAACATCATAAGCTGTGACAAACATTGCTGTCATGTGTATGTTCTGGTTGAAAATAATGTTCTTGGGTTAGGGTTTCCCCGTCTTTTCTTCAGCATCGATCATCCTCGATCATCCTCGAATTCGTTGATGTCGAATCAACCATTCGTGCAACCGGGAGAGCCGCTCAACGACTTCTTGCGGTCGTTTTGGCAGCGCCAGGTTGATGCGGCCGAACAAGAGACCCCAGACTATCGCCATCCTCCACTACCTCTGGCCAGAATCAAGAAAGTAATGAAGAGCGATCCAGATGTCAAAGTGAGGGTTTCACGCAGTAATCTTTTTGTTTCTTATCTTGTATTGGCAGATGATTGCAGCAGATGGTATGAACTCGCCGTATGAGTCACGCTTACGCGTCTGAACCTACGAATTTCGCTGGTCACAGCTCCAATCCTGTTCTGTAAAGCATGTGAAAGTAGGCAGAAAGATAGGTTTTTGCGCCATAATTCTCACGCATAGCTCACTTCTCAGCGGACAGTCTTTATTTCTGAGATAACGGCGAGGGCATTCATCGTCGCTGATGCCAATAAACGCCGAACACTGTCTCGCTCTGATATTGCTAAGGCACTTAGCAAATCAGACCAGTTCGACTTTCTTATCGATATCGTACCAAGGGACGACATACCATTTGGCGCTGCCTCGGCTGCGAAGCAAACAACATCCGCTATCCCAAAGCAGGTGAGGTCCATGTAAACCGAGTCTTGCCTATCGTTGACTCGGTTGTAGTCACCGGAAAATAACGCTGGCGAGCCTACAACAGATAATTTGACGTTGGAGAATGCAGCTGGGGGCTCTGGCGGAACTGGAGGGTCACAAGTGTTGGAGCAGGTGAGCATGTCACGGACATCGAATCTTTTTTGCGTATTAACGCGCATATGTTAAGCTCGAGTCTCTTATTAATCCTGGGCCACCAGATCGTTGAACGCTTCCATGATTTAGCTAGCTATTCAACCCATGTATCGATATACTCTAAGCTTATCCGCCAATCAACAACTTTTTCACGCCTCGATGGCAGCTCGTTTTACGAGTCATTATACCCGATGCGAGTGACGCGGCCAAGATTTCAACGAGTCCCATCGCCTTCGGCATTGCTAACATCTGCTTCTCCTTGGTCGATGTTTACGGGGCTTCACGGAGAGCTTAGAGCTGTCGAGATTCGATGCTGACAATGTGTCCCGTTCATAACGCGACTGTTGGCCACTTTTCAAGCCAGAATATGCTCCATATTCTCGGTACATCACCTCGGCCTCAAAGTCTGATATTATGACTTCTCAGTTGAAAATACTGGAGTCTTATCAGGATACGAAGTCCTAGAGAGTGTTGGTTGGCACATCCAGGATGGGTCTCAGTGTACGTGAATCAAATCTAGTTTCACGATTAGGCGGATAACGAGCGTTGAGATCAGCAATGAGTTGCCGACTCCTGGAAAAAAAATGGAATACGCGCCCCACGAGTTGTACATCACTCGGAGCGCGGGGTAAATTCTGGAGATCTGACATCTGAGGCTTGCGACGAACTGCAGGACTTTTGATGTGCTTGGACACTCGGGTAGAATGTGGTGCAAAAGAGAGGGTCCTTGTAATGGCGTATAGAAAATTCTAAGAATATCTCGAGGATGACGTACCGAAGACTGGGCGAGAGATGATGTTGAGGGACTCCGATTGCCCGGTCACATTTGGGATAGGTGACTCTTTGGTACCCAGTTACAAAACGGCGTCAAGACTAAGCAATAGAAAAAAAATCGTTTAACTGACCAATTCAATAGGGTGTTGACCAGCAGTTGGGCACTACAAGGTGGGCTTCGGGGGGTAGCGAATCATTAGTCAGCGCACCGCCACAACGATGTCATCGCCATTTCCGTCAAAAATCCTTCCCTCCGCTCACTTCCCACCAACATGTCAGCATCCAAGAAACGCAAGATCTCCGGCCTAAGCGGTTTAGAGCTCGAGATGTCGCTTGTTCATCTTAAAAAGCTTCGGAAAACCATCGTCCTTGAAGAGGTGGTCGAATCAGAAGGGAACACACTCGGTGATGACCTTGATAACATAATTTACCTTCTTGAATCCCGAGCCAAGAATCCGCTTGTACGATTTTCAATTGTCTCCTCATGCCCAAATTTCTGACTGTTTAAAGACTTTGTCATTTTCTGCTGTCAACTCAAATCGGTTGAATATCAAACGTGTCGGCATGCTGTTTCTTCACGGCCAGGAAAAACTACGCTATGCCATTGAGTCCACTCGAGAGCTGGGAAAGGCTGAGATGTGGTCAGACGAAAGCATGTACAAGCATCTGTCGTTCCTGTCGAATACGTATAGCAATGCGGTATGTTCTCATGTAAACCATGGGCACCGAGGATTCTACTGACATCACTTCAGAATGGAGCCTCGTCTCGCATGTTCATTGACACGTTCTTCTTTAGAACCGCGGCAATGGTTCTTTCTGACCAAAGGGTGGTGATAATGCTGGGGGAATCGGTACTTAGCGCTCGCCCAAGGGAATCAACGATGGACACTGTTTCCGGAGTGATTGATTATACTGCCCTCGTGGCGGATGCCGAGACCGCTCGTATCGATCCTTCTTTTTGTTTTTCAACCGTGATGGACCTACTTACTTTTGCATACAGGCATGCATCGTGCCAGCCCTCCCGAGCTCACACCGGATACCTCTGAAGGCCTGGTTGCGTTTTTCACCAGGGAAGCGAAAGCTTCCGAAGGCATTACACTGGCGGATCACATTCCCCAGGCTGTTGTCGAGCTTGTCGCTTGTGCGAAGAACCTTGGGTATGTTGCTTTGGCTACAATTCATGCATTTGCTTACTCTTTATTCAGGAAGTCCTACATTCGTGGTGCTTTGACTACCGGTGATAGATGGGTTTTTCTTGCCGTTGAGCTGGACAGAAAGGGGGAAGGGGCAACTTACTGGGAATCAGAGGTCGTCGAATGGAGGAAAGAACGTTTGGCCATGGACTTCATGGTTCACAGGACTTCCAATGAATATGACCCCGCTCTGATTGCTGGCATACTATCTTACTGGGTAAGCTTCTCCTATGCGGCGTGATCCAGTAGGGCCGATATATCTCTAACCATCCTCATAGGTGCCCAATAGCTTTTCTGAATTTAAAGGTGATCGATGGTTTCGAAAGTCCCCCTATCTCAAAATCACAAACAATTGAAATACACACAAAACCTTACTGCCGAAACATTTATAAGGGTTTCCTTGGTAGTGTGGTTAAGGTAAATCCAACCCTCGACTGCCTTTTTCAAAGCACCTTTAACCACATCCACCCCCAGTGGCCATACAGCTGCCGTGGCCCCTGCGTCGTCCGCAGCTTATGGAACAGCTCGCGTCATGATATAGATTGTTTGACATGGCGACGCACCGGCTGTTCGGCTGGCGGCGGGAACACAGGTTGTTGGACGGGCTCTGGATTGAATTGGAAGGGCCCGTTGTTATTTAAAGCCTGAGCGAGAGCCTGACAATGAGTGGCGATAGGGTTTAGCCTTGTCAAAGCTGCACACACGTTGGTTACTGCCGTGCTCGAATAGTTCAGGTCATCTCCATCCGTCTCTCCACCATCCGACGCCGCCGCCCCGACTACCTTGGAAGACTTGAAAGACTTGGAAATAACAGAAAAGATGATGAGATGGGGGAGAGGTGTCGAGCAATGACGGCCGAGACTTACATTGGAAGGCCCAGCAGTGGCAGCGTTGAGGGCCTGCAGAGGGTTCCTTAGCTTTATTAAAGCTATTGCATACATTGAAATGGGCACTACCTGGTTGATGGCTGTAATCCGAGCATTCCCGGGCTGATGGAAGTGGATAGGTTAGTTTTCTCGAACTGTATGCCACAGAAAATACTCGCGGACCTTCTTTGCCTTACGTTGAACGCTCTTGGGCGCGGCAGTGGTGATTTTGGATGTCTGGGGGCGCGAGGCAGAGGTGGCGGACATGTAATTGTGCGAAAAATGCAAAAATTGGAGGTTAAAACATAAGCTATGCATAGAAACGTCACGGAAGACAGAACTATGCACCTTGGAACCCTTTCCCTATTGACCATGGCCTTCCCCGTCGTTGCTTTGGTGATTATGGGCTTTTTCGAGATGGCGATGGCCTGCAAGTCCATTGGAAGGTGGAATGGAGCGTGTCCGCTGAGTTAGTGGGCTTGCCTCACCTAAAAAGGGCGGACGCGCACCTCCTCGCAGATCAGAGACAACTTCCAGCCCTCCCTCTGCTGTCACGTTGGTTTTAGGGGCGGTTTCAGCCTGTGAATAGTGCAAAAAAGCGAAAAGGAGATGTTTTGGTAAGTAAAAAATGAATGAAACGCTAAAATAAATAAAACGCACGTTTTCGGGATCCCACTGACCGTTCTCCATGTCCTGCAATCCTTCCTGACCCATCCCGGCAGCTTCTGAAGACTTCCTACCCTGCTAAAAGTGCAAAAAAGGGGATTTTCGTGAGTTGAATATCCAAGAGACTCTGGAACGAACAAAGGAGCACCTCCGGAGTGAACTGCTGACTATCCTCGACCTCTCCTGCACGCTCTAAACCCGGTCCTACGGTTTCGTGACAGTTTGCTGCCTGTCCAGAAGTTGAAAAAAAGCGAAGATAACATGTTTTGGTCAGTTTGACAGGTCTCGTCAGTCAGAACAGCCCATTACGCACATTCGGAGCATCCTGCTCGTTAGCAATCCCTCCAAACCCTCCCTCGTCCGCGGTTGCAATGTTTGAGGCAAGACCAGCCTAGTTATGCAAAAGAGAGGAAGGAACGTCATCTGGTGTGTTGCAGGCCCATTAGCCACATGGGGTCTGTGCACTCGTCAGGTGGCAGTGGAAGGTCTTCAGGTCAGCAGCGCTGTAGGCTGTAACAAGATGCTCTTGAAAAGGGTCGAGCCATGACAGCTCGCATTGATCCATAATGTTAACAGCTGGGCGGCTATGACTTTTACTGCTGAATAGAAAGAGGAGCGCTGCTGTTAGCTGTTGAAGGTTGGACGACTCGGAGGCGAACGTGAAGTCCATGGATTATTGAGATTAGATGACAATGGCCTGGGATCGCGCACGATGACGAGTGATGACGACAGAGTGAGCAAACGAAGCCCTCAAGGGGCCGAACAGAGTCGAACCGCAGAAGTAATACTAGTGAAGTGCGTAGGTGAAGGTGGGACGCATCTCTGTTGAAAGCAAGGGGTTTCACGTGCTGTCCTCACACCGTTGATTTGCTTGTGATATCGCTACCACCACCATGGCTAGAGTAGTTTGGGGTCTTGCCGTCAATCGCAACAAGAAGCCCATGGGGACCCCTTTCAAGGTCATCCTCAGCGATGAGGATGATGTCGCAGACTTGAAGGAGAAGGTCAAGGAAAAGATGTCCCCTATTCTCAATCACCTCGCTGCTAATTCGCTTATAATTTGGAGACGCACGGACTCGGAAAATGCTCTCAACGATAATAATGCGTTTTCGGAGGATCAAATCCAGAGCCTCTTTCAGCAAGGGAAAGTTGGGCGACTAGGCGAAATGGAATCAATTGGGACTTTGGGTATAAAGAAGCAAGAGGTTCTGTTTGTAGAGGTACCAAGTGCGTTTCAGCGATCTCTCCCCA
>JABCKL010008451.1:0-27963 GCA_018851305.1 Calocybe cyanea
AATGCAATCTGTACTCAGTCTGTGTAGAACGGACTGATATATTAACTAGGTACCTAATGCAATCTGTACTATAGGTACGTTCAGTAAGAGGAAACTATGAATAGGTATATACTCACCTCAGTCTGTGTAGAACGGACTGAGGTGTGTCTGAGTGGTAACGAAATATATATATAAAATTAACTGGGTGTCCGTATATCACCAGTGACACGCCGCACGGGCTCCGGCGGGTTGCCTTATCATCCAACAGTTCAAAACTCATCGTCGCTGTTCGAAGGTCGACTAGTAGTGATTCAGAAATCGATAAAGCTTTGATCCTGAGAATACATGTTTACAGCACTACGAGTACGTAAATCAGAAAACCGAGGTTGCTTATGGACAATTTCCCCACGGTCCGTCATTTCACGCAGTGACCTTCCAAGTGATGGCAACTGGAGATGCCTCCTATCCGAAGACGACAATCGACCTTGTGAGCTTTATCAACAGTCTTCTGTTTCAAATCTAATGGTTCTATTATGCAGACCTTAGACCGCCTTACGACAAAGGACGTTCTACGCGGCATCCTGCACGCGATCCTATTTCATCGTCTATTTGGAACGGTGAAACCTCAAACATTTGAGGTATTAGACGTGACTATGGTATGTTACCCTATCGTGAAGCTTTCTCGAACAAAAAAGCTACTACTAATGATCTCGTAGCCTGGTGTATCCGATTCGGCTATGGAGCAACTGGTCAACGATAAGGTCGACGCATTTTGGAAGGGGATTGAAAGCGGCGCTAATAAACGTGGTCAGGTAAACTATATGCATCTACCGCATTTAAAAACACTTGACTAAAAGTTTTCTTCTCAAGATAACTGTCACTTTCTCTGAAAAGCGGCCAAAGAAATCCTGGTTTCAGGTTTATACGGGGGAAGAAGAAGTTCCATGGGAGCAATGGTGAGATGGTTCCAAACGCATCTACGCGCTCTGTGTAGCCACTGGGTTTCTGAAATAGTTTTGCTAGGGTTATTAATGCCGAGCTTCGACAGCCTAAAGCAGATACAGGTGAGGCGTTGGCTGATCTTGGAGTCTCTGCGTACTAGACTTTCTCCTCACTACAACAGATCGACAAGCTTTCAACGCGAGGCTAGCAGAGACACTTACCCAAGCCATGCAAATGATGTTGAATCACACATCGTCAGAACGAGGTCGTGCAGCTGTTCCTTTGATCACAAATGCGTCCGGAATCTCACCGTTTCCGATTGATATTGCGGTCAAGGTAGGGGGAATTGAGGTCGCATAAGTGAAATGCGTTTCTTTGGTGTTTCATCGGAATAGAGTGCTCCTGTCGCACACACATCTAGAGCCCAGACCTTGTTGGTCTTCTAGTTTATTATAGGCTTGAAGTCATGCTGTGACCACTAATTATGATCGCATCCTGCTACATTGCCATAATTCATACCAGCACTATGGTGACATCTTCCCTGCTTCGTTCTATAGCTAATAGTCCTAACACAATACGTTTCACAGGTTGAAGCTGAGCATACTGTTAAGGTGTCTTGTTCGGAGTTTGACCCCAGTTTACAGCCCAATGTTTATACATCTCTTGGGCAATGTCATTGTGAACGTCTAGTCGACGCATCGTATTCTGCATACGACTTCGATTTCTTTCAAAACGTCCGCTTAGTGACATCACATAACTTGAAGGACTCTCGACCAAAGCATCACGCACTCTCTTCCAGAAATTCAGCATGACACATGTACACATATATTAGGGTCAGCGCGATGCAGAGAACAGCAAGATCCTACGACACTTTTCCAGCATCCCATCCCGTTGATCATTTTACTGTCTCACTGGAACGAAATCTTCCTAAGGTTATTCGCCTGTCCAAGCCAACATCGAATTGAATCTTGAATTGGATTCCAGAAACTAAAACCAATTTCGTTATTTTGAGGCAGTGGGAATCTTTTGCCATCTGCCGTCCTGAACGAGGTTTTCTCATAACGTTTCTTGGCCTGGGCTATATGTCATTATTTTGGGAATATGGCCGATTCGATCTGCGCGCTGCATCGAGTGGCAACATATGATTTTGGTGTCCTAACGGTGAATATAGCTTGCAAGATGCTAGCTGTCTAAAGTATGGTTCGGGAGTAACTCCCTAGCGACAGCACCGAGATTTCAAGATCAACATAAGTAGAGTCCGTTGTATTTGACAGCTAGTGATCGTTAGATATAACCATACTGCATGTTCTTTATCTTCTCTCGTTGCGAAGGCTAGTACCGGACTTTTGAAAGACATGGATTGTAGACGATTTTCCGAGATCTTAGGTGCGAGTTGCTGGGGGAGCCTCGTTCACAACACCTGCCATGCTTTCAAGACGCAGTTGTACTACTATAGTTTTGGGCTCACATCATAGGCGGGATACATATCCAACGACGAGACTGTTTGAGTCTAGAAACAATATCCTAATCCCACTGCATCAAAGTCAAACACATTGCTTAGCTACTCGAACTGCTGTGTTATAGTCAGGAGGTGGATTGTCAGAACTGGACGGCCAGCGAGCATATGTTTCAGATGCAGCCTGCCCAGATTCGGGTCGCAGATGAGAGCTGATAGTCAATTCCCGTTCCGGAACGAATGCTCTTTGAGAAAGAACTTGTAAAACTGGGGCTTCTCCAAGCAGGCGGTTTCCTGATTGGGACGATGAACTCCTATTGGTACGATGTCCGGACTTTCTGCCGTTACGTGCCTCATTGGGCGTAATGCCAGAACACTCTGTAATAGTATATCAGCGTTTTATAACGAGGATACAAAAGTCACTGACTCCTTTGGACCGTAAATTGTGGCAGCAGGTTAGTTTCTTTGTATACGAGCGGAACGACGACAGGATTGCTTCTGTGCCGTCGCCGCCAACATAAGACGAGAAGACCTAAGCTTGCAAGACCGATGAAACCTCCCAACGCGCTTCCTACTGCGACAGCAACTTCATCCTTTTGTCGTCGAGGTGTGGGTAGAGGGCTGTTCGTTGTCCTTGTGTCATTCGAGCTGGGACTAGCACAAGCAAAAGCATAATGGGCATCGTTACTCCTTTATAGAGGTAAACTTACATCGCGTGGGTTGCAAGGTGAGAGCTAGATTTGGTATCCTGATTCCCCACGTGCACTCCACCAGACGAAGAGAAAGCTGACGAACTAGCGTCTGAAACAATCATGTGGGTCACAGAAACTGCGGTTTCCCCAGATGGACGAATGGTCGGCGTAGTGCTCATGCTATTCGCACTCGTCCTGGTAGTGGTGCTAACAGAACAAGGTAGTGTGGGTGTCGACGCTCATACATATATGATAGGATGACATTACGATTGGTTTACGGGCCTTGTCGTGGCGCTAGGTGGAGGTACAGGAGTCAGGGATTCGCTGCTGGGGAACCGGAAAACTTCAACGTGAAACGAGTTTAGTATCCCGATGTCGGGAACGTCCGAACTAAGAAAAAATCACCATACAACTTGCCGTCCGTGCTGCGAATGTCTGACTTACCTCTGTGCTTGCAAAACGCATCCTACGGATCCGTGCACTTCAAATTCAAGATTCAGTTCCGTCACGTAAAAGAAATCTGCTGGATCTGCCTCTCCGAGTAGCAGTGGCTTCCTCGAACCTGACTTATCAGATAACTCGCATTTCAGGTAAAAGTACAGCTTGTCAATACCCGCCCCGACATCGCTCCAAGTGATTGTAAAAGGTAGTTCCAGGAAATACTTTCCAGGACCTTGAAGCTGAAAAGCCTCGGAAACCAGAAGCAGTGCTCTGCCACGAAGGTTGGTCAGCCGATTTGCAATTCGATATGGCTGTTGGAAGTGTGCGTACAGTTTTGTACAAAACCTTGTACCCCTCCGTGCCAACATGGCACACCAGCTTGGGGAGAATCACAGAAAGCAAGGCATAAAAGGCGGATGCAACCGCCCAGATAATGACAAAAATGGAAATCGTTGGTTCACGGGTGTAGTTTCCCTATTGATGATGTAGGTTTTGTTGATATGAATAGCTTGAGAAACTATAAGACAGAGGTAAATATTTTCCAAAAAGCAAAGCAATAGCAGCGCAATATAAAGTTTCCATCTGGTAAGAATAGTTACCTGGATACCGTGTGGCAGGGTGTGTTGGTAGTCTGAGTCAGATCTATAATCAATGGCGACAAATGAGGTAATTGTTTTGGCTTACTGCTCCTCGTTTAGCACTACTTGCAGTGAGTCTGAATAACACGTCCTCGCGGGTGCTACAGCCCGCCTCCTGTCAAAAGCTTTAGATTACTGCCAAATCCAATAGACGGCTGAACATTACCAACAACGACCTGAAGAGCCAATGTTGTGATCGAATACACATCGAAGTATCAGCTTGATGAGGAGTATCTAATAGAAGTGCTGACTTGCGATGCAAAGATGAATACACTTGCGACATGGGAACAAGCGCCTTGAAAATGATCGATTCTTGTAAAGTCAGCCAAGTGCGCTTCAAAGTCATGGCCATGATTACTTCATTGTGAAGCGAATAACATCGACCATAAGGTGAATTCTGGAGTCAAATGTGTGGCATTCTGTTGATTTTTTCAGCATAAACCAAGATGCTCTAATGTATAGGCATTCCGTGGAAAAGGCCGAGCTGGCCGAGTGATAATCCGGATTTAGGTACCTATGCGACGACTATAACGGTTACTATAGCGTGATATCTACGCAATAATTCAGCGACTTGAATAGAATTTATATATACGAACGCGGGATAGGAATAGGAATTGTATCTTATCATTGTCTTGTGATCACTTGCGTTGATCTGTTCTCCGTGGGTGTTTGAGAACCCTGATCCTGTTCTGGAATCCACGCGACTTAAATTCTCGTTGCATGTTGAGATCTTTTCCATGCTTGAGCCAAAAGAGGAGGTATCAGTGTTGAATAAACACAAGAATGAATGTCGAAAGCATCTGTAGTCGACCTCGATATCAGGCATAGCTATAATTAGTACGTTTCCAGCCAACGGTTGATGTCGTATTGTTGAGAGAGCCCTGCTGACTCATGCTAAATTTGTAATGGCCGATTATCTGCCGTATTTGGCAGTTTGTACTTCAGTTAACTCATATAACATGTTCTCTTGAACACAGTTGCAATGGCTTGTTCCTGTCTCGCAGTCTCTAGCTCAAGCCGTGTGACTTGATCAAAAAGCACAATGAGACTCAACTGACTTCGAGATATATGCATAATGTTACGGGTCTTGAACCGTCTTATAAAGAGGGCATCCTACGCAGCATCTTGCACGCGATGCTACTCGGAACGGTGGTATATCAAACCTGGGAGGTATTGGACTAGACTATGGTCGGTACCCCAATTATGAAGGCCTTCTCAAACTGTACCAATCATCAGCTCGACGTCATAGATGGGCGTACCCGATCTGGCTATGGAGTCACTGGTCAACGACAAGATCAATGCATTTTGAGATAGGATTGAAAGAGGTGCTCATAAGCGTGGCTGGGTGAATCATACCCGCCCTTTCGCCCTTGACCACACTCGAACAAAACCCTGGTCGTCAAGATAACAGCTGCTTTCTCCGGAGAAACCTCGAAAAATTCACGGTTACAGATATACATGGAGCAGGAGGACCATTGGCGTGATTGCCAGATAGCTTGGCCCATCTTCGCGCTCTGTGTTATCCTCTAATTTCTGAACTAGCTTTGCTAAGGTCTTCAATGCCGAGCTTCGCCAGCTCAAAGCAGATATAGGTGAAGTATGTGGCGTTCTTAGAGTTACGGGTATTAAAATTTCTCTTCTCATTATAACAGACTGACAAACTACTGACAAGCATTCAACGCATGTATCAAAGTTGCGAGTTTCTGAGAGAGCCGCCCGCAGACGCAGTAGAAGACCTTGCGGTGCTTTCAAGATACATTGTACCATCATACTTTTGCGCATATACCATCAGCAGAACACGCCACTACGAGACTCTTTGAGTCTAGAGACATTTATGCTAAGTGTGCTGCATCAAAATCGAAACACTGAATAGCTACCTGCAAGAGCTGTGTTATAGTCAGGAGGTGGGTTGTCAGAGCCGGACGGCCAGCTCGCATGCCTTTCAGATGCAGGCTGCCCAGATTCGGGTCGCAGGTGAGAGCCAGTGGGCAAATCCAGTCCCGGCATTTGTGTTCTCTCTGACAGAATTTGCAAACTGGGAACCCCATCGCTTGCCATAAGGAAGCGATTCCCTGAGTGCATCCGCGTGTTCACATTGGAACGATGTCTAGGCTCTATGCCATTATGCGCCCTACTGCGTGTCATCACAGAACGACCTTTCGTAGCATATCAGTATTTATAAAAAGATAAGCTACAGTCACTCACTCCATTGGCCCACTGGCACCAATTTTGGCTTGTATATGAGCGGAATGGGCACACGACTATTTTGATGCCGCCGTCGCCAACACAAGATAAGAAGAGCCAAACTGATAAGGAAGATAAAACCCCCAAGCGTGCTTCCTACTGCAACAGCAACTTTGTTTGGTTCTTTTCCCCTTTGTTGAGATGTGGGCTGAGGGCTGTTCGTCATGCCTATGCCGGATGAGCTAGGGCTAGCGCAAGCAAAGAGCATGGTGAGCATTATGACTTCTTATAGAGGCTAGCTTACATCTGGTCAGTTCCTGGGTGGGAGCTAGGTTTGATGTTTTGCATCCCTGATTGTGTAGGGCGTATGGAGGTCGTAGAAACACTGGGAGCCGGAGGAGGAGCTACTGAAGAACCGTCTGAGGTAGTTTCGTGGGTTGCAAATACCGTGGTTCCCACTGACGGGCGGGCAGTTGACATTAACCTCGTGCTAGTCATGTTCACCTGGGGAGCACTCATAGTACTAAAGAAATGTGAGTGCCGGTAGCTATATACATGATAAATTGACATTACGGTCGGATTGAGGTCCTCGTCGTGACGCCAGGTTGAGATCCAGAAGGCGGGTTTTCCAAGTTCGATAACAGGACAAGCGGGATTGAATCAAGTATCCCAACGCCTTGTACGTCAGAACTGTGACCAATCTTTGATACAGGCTATCTTTCGTTACGCACATATTTGACTTACTTCTGTGCCTGTAAGGTGCATCCTATGAGCTGGTCTGCTCTGACATCGAGACTCCGGTGCGACATATAATAGAAGTCAGCTGGGTCTGCTTCTCCGACCGAGGTTATTAACTCTCCCGAGCCTGACTTCTCAGATAACTCGCATTTCAAATAAAAGTATAACCGGTCAATGTTAGGTTCCACGACGCTCCAGGAGATTACTAAAGGCATTTCTGGGTCGAATATGCCGGAACTATGGAGATGAAAAGCCTTGCAACCTGCAAGCAGTGCTCTGTCATGAAGGTTCGTAAGCTGGTTTGCAATTCGACATGGTTGTCAGGAGTGTGCGTACAGTTTTATGTAAAAACTCATACCCCTTGGTGTGAACATGGCATCCGAGTTGGAGAAAACCAGGGGAGCACGGCATAGAAGGTGGATTTAACCGCCTAGGCTACAACAAAGATGGCCAGTGTAAGAGATGATCGTTGGCTTGTGGTTGTAGCTTCCTGATTGATGGTGCAGGTTTTGTTGATGTGAATATGTTGAAAAACTGTAAGGCACAGAGGTGCTTCTGCCAGAAAAATATCAAAATGCGAAGTAATGGCGGCGCAGTGTGTGAATTTTCCATCTGATGAGAGAAGCTATTTGGATACTGTACAGCAGGTAGTTTAATTAGAGCTATGATCAACGGCGACAAATTGGTCAAAGATTTTAGCTTACTGCTTCCCGGCTCCCCTACTGCCTGCAGTGAGATCTGACTACGGGGGGGAGGGGGTGCTACAGCCCGTCGCGCTTATCTGCAGCACGCCTTCTGTCGAAAACTTCAGATTGCTTCCAGATCAATGGACGGCTGAACATCATTAACAATGACCTGGAGAGCCAGCGTCGTAATCGGATACGCAATTGAGTAAGTAAGGATACGTAGCCATCGCTGTAAACGTATTGACCGGCGACGGAAAGATTAATGTCTGTTACTGCATGAAGGTTGATATGGAACAAGTACCTTAGAAACAACCGAATGTTGTAAAAGCGGCCGAGCGCGCCTCAAAGTGTATAGCCATGACAATGCAATTATCAAGGCAAGCAGCTGAAGGTAGATTCTAGTGCAAAATCTATGGTATCCTTTGATTCTCCCAGCACAAAACCAAGAAGTTCCAACGTATAAGCATTCCGCTAAAAATGACCGAGCTACCTGAGGAATGAAAAGCTGAGATGTGGGCTTGGGAATCAATGAGACGACTATGAGGGTTAGCACGATGTCTACAGCATAATTTAGCCACCTGAGTAGAATCTATGATGGACGAGCGCAAGATAGGAGTTGTTTCTTACCAATGTCTTGTGATCACTCGCCTTGATCGTCTTCACGGGTGCTTTAGCTAACGAGATGGGCGAGAACTAATGAGAAACAGGAAGCGCGTTCACGGCCTTTTCCTTATCTGCTGGTGTGGTCCTTGTCATACTCTGCTGGCAGCGGCGGCGGCGCCAGAACATCCCATGTTCGTCCCTCTCATATACTCGATGATGCAACCGCGAAGTCGTTGTCGAGAGCGGAAAGCAGTGAATGGCCGTGCCCAATTATCTCAATGACGCCAGTCCCGTTCAAACGATCCATCTCCCGATTCTCAATCATCGAGTATGGCCCAAGTATAATTTGAGTGTATTCACAATCCTTCATGGATTCCCCAGGTGTCAAGCTTGTAGTTTGGGATAGTTGTAGAGTATTCCACCCGCCTGAAAATGATCTTAGAAGTGAGCCCGAACAAGTATCCCACAATTCTATGATATGACCATTTCAATTCCTGGGGATGGACATACATTCGAATCTTACAGTGATCGCTGGCGCTCACACTGTTTTTAGGTAGACTCCATACGGTAAGCCGGGAACGCTACTGAAAAGATCACCATCATACTGCCTTTTACGATTGCGCCCAACGTCAACATGTTTCAGCTTATGATCGCAAGCGAAGGAACGGGGAGGAGGAGGAAAAGCGGCTTTTACCATTTATGGATAAGGTGAAGTATTTGTAACCCAGACCTGCCCATTGGAGAGCTATAGTTGTTCGTTCACCGCCCACGGTTGCATTCAGGTAATGCACTTGTAGATCTGTACCCACACTAACATCTGATGCAACAAATCTCCATCACAACTGTTCCTTACACAGTATTTCCGTACTGGCAACTAAGGTCTACAGTTTTCTGATATGACATCTTTGTAAACAAAAATTACTTGCCACTGTATTGTTCATAACAGGAGTTCAAGCTATAGAAGCTATAATAGTTTGACAACGAAAGATGGGTTGACTTTCTGACAGTAACTATCTCTCGCCTGATGCACGGCATTACAGCTCCCCTTCCCTACAAGTATCATTGGCTGGGAAAGCATGACTTTAGATGGCACTCAATTGGAGATAATGTTTCTCTGAGTCAGGTTCTTTGTGAGCCCGTGTGCGATAGGCTTCCTTTGTGAAGCGTCGTAATGATGTCTGCTCCCGCATGCTTCCATAGGAATGTGGGGCTGTGTGAGCTATGTATATTCCCTCTCTTCGTTTTTTTTTCGACGCCATCAGCATCAGTTCGTGCATTCATTCAACTTTCACCAAATTTTGAGAGGTCACGAGCACAGGGGAGTGGGCTGACTTTCACACAATGCCAAATCAGCAAAGAAGGTCCATTTAGTCTTCATGGTAGCTTACTGGTGGCACAGAATTCTTCGGGGCTCTCTTGCTTTGTACCACCAACTATAACCATGCAACAATTCACCGTCTATAACTAGTATAAACCGTTCATCAGCAAAAAATTACGAAGAGCGAAGTCTGGCAAGCCTAGGAGCACTTCTCACTGCATCAATAGGCCTTGCCAGTTGAATTCTAGCTCTTTGCCAGTACAATTCAGACGTTGGACTGTTCCTCGCGAGCGTCAGAAGGGGCGGAGTGGTAGAACATAAAGGGTGATTGGGATTAAACTTTTGATCTCCACCAATTATGAGCCATATAGCGTTCAAAGGGAGCTCTCCCATATGGTCTCTCAAGATGTGGTTTCAAACCCAAAGCTGAACGACTTGCATTTCAGCTAGCGTTGCAGAGGCGATAAGAAATGTCGTCGTAGCAGGTAACTCTGTGGCGCCGATCAAATGTGTTTGCTGTTCATCATATCCTGGATAGGTGACTAACGTACTACTTATGGTTTGCAGTTTGGCACTGGAGGTAGTTTCATCTAAAGTTACAGCGTATCTACAGTCAAAGCATAAGTGTGAGCTCGGGGGAGCTGCAGTATATATCGATTATGATGGAGTGCGAGTACCTGTGAAAAGATATTCTGTGCGCTAGGTGCCAGTGGAATGTCACCTTTTCGGCAGCCGTAGGAAGCCCACTGATCCAGATGATCTGGAAAACTGCAACAGCAACGATAGCTCCCGGCGTCGATGTCGTGATCCAGCCTAGCTGAAACAGGGCCAATCAGAACAATTTCTGATGGAGAAAGACTTGTACCATCTGCAATTTAGTTAAGTCTATGACAATCTGCTTAACATCACATCTTCGGTGTTTTCCCGAGACCTACGTTTTGCCTTTTATGCCTGGTTTACTATGAATGCTCAAACTGACTTACAATGTTAACAAGAGGATGCTGGAGAGTTTTCCTAATGTCGTGCGTGTATCCTCGTCACTTTACAGAGTTTCAATTCCTAACTTATTGTTATGGCAGAGCATTACCCACGGTTTCCAAGGCTCTCCTGATTTATGGTCCTGGACGTTACACACTAGCGGAGCCGCTGACAATTACCTGGGATGACAACAGTAAAGGCGATGTTAAATTCATATACTTCATTAGTAAATGCTCGGATCCGCTGCTTTCGGTTTTCCCGGTCGGAGAGACAAACGCACTAATTTACCCACGTATATACACCGTTGGCTTGAACATCTCGGCGTTGGTTCAAAACGAATTAGCGTATCCTGTAATATGCTCATTGCAGGCACAAAGGTAAGCCGGTGACTAGAACAGTGATAGAGTGATGTATGACGAGTTCTTATAGTTCGCCAATGTCAGACGTCGTACTTGCCAAGACTCCACTTGTGATATCCGCTGGGGCGGGTCTGATGTCTTCGCCAGCATCGACTTTGCAAATCAATACATTGTAAGTCCTCACGTCAACGACATATCGGAATTGACTTCCTTCCGTCCTGTCAGTTCCCAGACGAAGACATTCAGCTCAACTGATCTGGGGCCCACTGATACAAACGCAAAGGGCAACCAATCATCAACAGCCGCTATCTATATGACCGGATCAGCCTTGACACAATCCATCCTCTCATCTATGACGTCGCTCACACCTTCTATCTCGTCCTTGCCAACTAATATTCAATCAAGTTTCGAGTCTCAATCCCATATGTTTACGGATCGCCCATCGTAAGTTCTCCCAAACCGGATACGCTTGCAAGACCCCGTTCATGCCATGGATTTTACTAGATCCACTCCACCGAATGAAGGTGTCACAACCAATCAACCGGTCGCAGCCCGAAAAGGGAGAGAAGAGCCAGGGAGGAGTACCATAATTGCTGTCGGGAGCGCGCTGGGGAGTCTTACTCTCCTAACAAGTATTACTTTTCTCGTCTTTCTATGGAGAAAACGGCAAAAAAAATATCCCAGAGTTGTTCCGCTCATACACAACGGAACCACTGGGCATCCACGAACTGTGGCGAAAACAAGTGAGGAAATCCCAAATGTCTATGACGCCGCTGATATACCATAAAAGGACGTTGTAATATTGCACCTGGTAACCCGCGCAATGATAATGGGCTTGACAATCAGCCTTATGAAGGTTCGTCAATGTCCTGGAGGCATTGCAACCCGATGCAAAGCGGTGACTTACTGATGTCACAAGGTCTACCTGATGCAGCTTCGAGTTCAAACATAGAGGTAAATAGGGCAACCGACCCGCCATCTCAGGCTGCACAAACAGAATACGAAGCCCATGCGAGTCAAAGACGCAGTTCCGAGACTTTGCCTCCTCCTGGTTATCAATCAGTTGTTGGGGGTAATCAAAAAACACCTTGAATTTATATACCCTTGCTCTATAGCTTACTGGCGCTTTTTGGTTCCTGTATCTTATTATGCGAGAGTCGAAAACTATCTGCCCAACCTGGGGGCTCATGCGAACGATTAGCATATGTTGTATATTCTCCAAAATACAGTTAGAGTTTGCATCTTGAAGCGAGCCGCTTCTTGGGATATGAACTTAAACATTATTAGATTACAACAGTCTGAGAGTTGTCGAAGCACTTTTTTTGTCATACTACAAAACCATGGAGACGCAGCTTCAAGGATTGAATGTTTTTCTATTTTATTCCGAGCCACTGCATTAATTAAGTTTTCTTCATCTGTATGTATGATAGTCGAGCCATCGGCAACCACTTAAATAAGAAAGCGACGAGGGGAATCCGCTTGGGAAGTTGAGAAAAATTGAGCTTTATATACCATTATACGGCGTTTTCTACCCGGTTCATGGCTGCTACATATATAGTAGTATATACGAGGCTTCAAATCAGTCGAGGTAAGTCAAAGAATGATATGTGTCAGTCAGGACTGATGACATTTAAGTAAATGAGTACGTCCTGCAACTCGTGTCACGGTAGAGGCTTACAGCAGGCGGCAAGCTTAATTGAAAGGCATCAGAACAGATCTAGAAAGAAATCGGATGCTGCCATGCCCCTTACAATCCATTATAGTCTACTATAATATTATGTTATGCAATACAATTTTTTTCCTTTCTGCGATGAATTACTTCTACTTCTACCCCGATATCCATTGAAAACAGTGAGACACTAGCTGTGTTCATGACCCAAGGAACTGCTGCATTACCTTTTTTTGAAGACGTGGGGGCAAAACTGTTTGCAGGACTCGTAGGAGTGTTCCTGCAAACCTCTTCGAGCGCTATTCAATCTGTCACGATGAGAGTACAGGTCCAGTACACCATGAATCGAGGACTACCAAATCCCTCGCCTATAGGCGTTTGAATCCATCTGAACATTGCTCCCAGGGTATTTCGTCATCCCCCATCTACGCTGGTTATATTATGCAAGTTTGCTCAAGCACCACTTGCATAAACTGATGGCAACGCGGCTAGAACCATTGACACCTCATGTCTGAACGTATTTCGGAGAAAAGGACATTGAACTTGACAAACATATTTTTGACCAAGTGTTGCAACGGTAAAAATGTTTCACCTAGCTATGTTAATTAGCGCCGCCCCCCAAAGTGCATTGATTTTGTCGTCGGCCAGTTGCAACATAACTACATGGATACATTTGACTACGACGTTGGGTTAACGATGAGTACCGATTTCTTTTTCAAGAAGCTTTGTCATCGAAGTACTACAAATCGTCACGTCGAATAAGTGAACTCAAAAATCTGATTTCAAACATAGAAGCGCCACATAGGGACTGTTATTAATAGCGATAGAAAGTAATAAAATGGCCTAAGGTCTGTGCAATGATACCATCAGATCAGGAGCGATGCACAATCTGATGCTTGTCTTTAGATAGGAGGTCGCCAGTCGAGCTCACTGCTTGGGATGATAGGGATCACTGAGGGCATGACAACTGAACTGTGCTCAGCCTTGTTATTGACGATAGATTTGCGGTATACCTAGAGCTCTAGTTTCCAACGTATCTTGACTTTCAGCCATTTCTGTGGCGCCCATAGGATTCCCCCTGCTTTCACGCCTCAAACGCTTCAATTCTAGTTGACCCGAATTTGTGAACTTTGTAACATGCTGACATTTTATCAGGTAAAATTAACACCGGACCTGAAGAGTGATGGCGAGATATCAGGAGGTTCAGCCGGATGGCAGTGGCCGGCAAACTTTGGTAATCGTGTGCAACTGGTCTCGCTTCCTTTCCTACAGTCGTTTCTTTTATGCGATCCCTAAGGGTAGAAGTTGAGAGATTAAACGGAGGCTTTACAGACACGCCTCAGATGTGCTCTAGGGCTAAGTGCTGGGCATCATGTCTGGCAATAGGTTTTGAAACCGGACCGATCGACTCAAGGATATATGAACTGCTTCGGAATCTGAAAAACTGCAACAGCAATGGTAGCTCCGGGTAAATCGAGTTTGTGATCCGGCCTAGCTGAAACAGAAAGGGATCAGTTGCGACGACGTCTGATTGAACAAAACCTGTACCACCCACAATTTAGTTATTGTGATGAACTGTTGAACGCCACATCTTCGGTGGCTTCCGGAGATCTGTATTCTTCCTTTTATGCTTGGCGTCCTATGGTTATTCAGATCTACTTTCAATGCTCACGAAAAGGTGCTGGAGAGCAGGCCTGCCGCTGTGCGTGTATTCTTGATGGCATGACTATGCCGAGTTGCAGTCGCCAACTTACGGTTATAACAGCGCTTTACTTGCGGTTTCCTGGGCTCTCGAACTCCATGGTCCTGGTGATTACACGTTAGGAAAGCCACTAGTAATTACCTGGGATGGTGCTGATCCAGAAGTACCATTGTTATACATCACTGGTGAATGTTCGAATCCGCTGCTCTCAGCGTTCCCAGTTGGGGAGGCACATATCTACCCAGGTATAAGCTCTTTCAACCTGAACATCCCGGCGTCGGTTCAAAGCCAATTGAAATACCCCGTAGTGTGCACACTGCAGGCGCAAGCGTAAGCCGGATGTTGACCCAAGCATAGAAAAATTGGATGAAAATTTCTTACAGTTCGCCGCAGTCGGACGTCATCCTCGCTACAACCCCGCTTTGGATATATTCTGCCGGGGCAAATCCACTTCCTCCACCCACCTCAACGTCAAAAAAGTAAGTCTCAGTGTGGAAGAAAGATTGGACTTAAACTCCTTCCGTCCTGATAGTCCTCAGATGAATACACCCACTCATCAAGACACAGCGAATAGCCAGTCACTGACGACCACCACCCATTCGACAGTGTTAGCTAGTACGCTGTCAGCCTCATTGTCTATAACACCTACGACGTCTCTGGCATCTTCTATATCTTCATCGATCACTGGAAATAGATCGGGTTTTGATTCTGAATCTTATACGTCTACGGGCCAGCAAGTGTAAGCTCTCCCAAGCTAGATATAGCTGATGCTGATGGAAAATCCCGTTTATGCTCTGCATTCCGCTAGATCCACCTCATCCAATTCAGGCGTGACGACCAGTGCGCCAGCCACAGACCAACAAGGCGGAAGAAAGCGGACAAAATACACTGTAATCGCGGTCGCAACTGCTCTGGGAAGTCTTACTCTCCTAGCAAGTGTTGCCTTTCTCGTCCTCCATCGACGACAGCATCAAAGCCATTTCAAAATTGTTCCGCTCATACACGATGAAGCTACTGTACGCCCATTATTGGTGGGAGCGAGTGAGAGAATTCCGCACGTTTTTTATGCCCCTAATAGTCCACTTAAGAGCATTCTAAAATCGCACGTGATAACCCGCGCAATCCTAGAGGGCTCGAGAATCAACTTGATCGAGGTTCGTCAATGTCCTGAAGACATTGTACCTCTATTAAGCAATGACTTACCAATGTCAATCAGTAGAACACGAAGCCCATGCGACTGGGACGTCTAGCTCCGAGAATTCGCCTCCTGACTATCATACAGTTGTTGCAGGTGACAGAAGTATGCTTTGATTTGCATACCCTTGCTTATGGTTTGCCGATGCTTCTGTAGCTCATCTTACGCCGCCACGATAGCTGGAACCCACCCATCTGGTCAGACTTGAGTTACGACTCAACGTGTATCAACGTATGTATATATTTTTTAGACTGCCGTTAGAATCGGCGATATAGTAGGACCTACTTCTTGCGAGCTGGATCTTACCTCTCGAAGTACGAGTCGTCGAAGGATGTAGGTCGTGTTTCTATGAGAATTGCAGAGGTACACCACCAGTAGCTGGACGTTTTTCTGTTTAATTACAAGCCACTTCATCTCATACCAAAGGAAGAATTGAGTGACTATTCCGAGAAAAAACGTTTTTGTTATGCTAATCGATAATTCACTTATATTTACTCCGGAAATCTTGGTGACCAGTAAAATGCAAGCTTCTGGTGAGCTGCATAAACCGCTTCGTAACGAAATCTGTGGCCTACCACCTTTTCGATGTCTGGACGGTGTGGGTCCACAAGGAAGTTTGTTATTAAGAGGACTTCACACATTTTCGCGCCCTGATTTAATTCCGGACTAGTTTTGCTAAGGTTAAAACTAAAACTTCCCAACGCTATTCATTCGAGTGAATATCAAAGTCATTTCAAAATGTCAGAATTTTTCGTTTCCCAGCGTGAGGAAGCTTTCGAGAAATATTGTCATTTTAACTGTACATACAACATAACCTCTTTCTTGGCTTCAAAGCCTGGAGTAACCCGTCATACCCTTCATCTCGCCGATATATATCTGTGCACTGTACTTAGCAGCACATGGAGCTTTATAATCTTAACAGTAAATAAAACTGCCAGATCATTGACGACCAATGTTCCGTTGACGGCGATTGTTTTAGGAGGCCGCTCTTTACCCTGAGCGTCAGCACCAATATGTCAGCTTGATATAGCTACAGTATGTGATATGTTCACTTTCTTTTTTCATGGTGGGTGCCTGACTCCATAACGAAGAGCTAAAAATGATATCCTAAGCCCAACGCATCAGAAAAAAAACATTACTTTAAGAGGTACCTGCAACGGCTGTATTATAGTCAGGAGGTACAGCAACTTTGTTGGATTGTTTCTTTCTTTGTTGAGATGTAGGCAGAGGACTGTCTGTCATGCCTGTATCGGATGAGCTGAGATTTGCGCAAGCACAGAGCATCACGAGTACTGCAGCTTTTTTGTGTGGTGCCGCTTACGTCTGGCGAGTCGCAAGATGGGAGTTGGATTCAATGTCATGCGTTACCAGTTGCATAGTCTGTGTAGGAGCCGTCGAGGGCCTAATGGGCGTAATTTTATTCGTGGGAGCCGTGGTTTTCCCCGACAAACGAGTGGCCGACGGAGTACTCGTGCTAGCCACGATTGCCTTAGTGGTGCTGATGGCACGAGAGGAGTGTCAGTAGCCATACATCTAAAATAAGGTGATATCACAGGAGGTTCGGGGATTTTGTTGTGACGCTGGATTGGAGTGCAGAAGGCAGATCTTTACCGCTGTCTGACAGGCCAACGGGTATTGATCCAAGTATCCCGGAGTTTGTATGGCGTGAACTGAAGCAAATTCATTCTACAACTCGTCTGATGTTGCGCAAATGTTTGCTCCACCTCTGTGCCTGTAAGTTGCAATCTATGGGCACGTCTGTTTCAAATCCATCCCAAGACGCAGGATAAGTCAGTTGAATCTGCCTCTCCAAGTAAGATTGTTGTTCCACCCGAGTTCAAAGCTTCCAGGTGGGAAGCAATTCACATAAAAGTATAGCCTGTCGATGTCAGATTCAACATCAGTCCAAGAAATCAAGAAAGATTCTCCTTGGTGTAGTGTGTCAGGACCATGGTGCTGAAAAGCCTGGGAAACCCTCAATAGTAACCTGGTCATGAAAGTTCGTCAATTCGACATGGTTGCCAGGTATGCATACACTTTTATGTAAAGGCCTGCACCTCCTCATGTGAGCGTAGTGTGACAGTATGGAGAGGATCATAGGAAGCATGGCAGTTAAGGCAGATGAGGTCAACTGGCGAATATCAAAGATGGATGATGTACAAGCGGATGCAGAGAGGTTCGTGTATCTAATTTAGGTAGGGATGCAAATCCAGCATGATGATTGGTCACGGTCTCCTTAGAAACGACGAAGATGAATGGTCGCTCGTGAATGTGATGTTCTGATCGATTACATAGGTTTTATCAACGTGAATATGTTGAGAAAATGATACGACATAGGGGCACTTCCGTCAGATGTTTCCCGGGATGCACAGCAATGGAGGTGCAATATAAATTGTCCAAAAGACTTTCTGGATACGTCCAAAGTGAGAACTTGGCGGTTGAAATCAGATCTTTGATCAAAAGTGATGAATGAAATGAATGCTTAGCCTGACCGCTCCTTATCAATTACTCCATACGGTGAGCTAGGAAGACATCTCTCCATGGGTGCCACAGGCCTGTCCTCCCACCTATGCCCGTTAACCAATACAGGTGGCCTCCCTTGCCAAACAATTATCTGCCAGGTACTGGCGCGAGATGCAAGGTAACTTTGTTGTGTTGAGTATGAATGCCACGAAAATGCAATTGTCAAGGCAAACGAATAATGCTAACAATGAAGTAAATCTTAGAGTCAAATTTGAGCTTCAACTTACCCGGTCTAAGCAAAAATACCAGATATTTTGTCGTATTTTCCCACCGCAATCTAAGAAGTTTCGACGCATATGCTCTACGCCAAAAAAAGGTTTGCTCGATGAGATCTTCGATTCGTCTTAATAATTTCCACGGTCGACGCATCAGAATGGGTGGAAGGTATCCTCAAGCTTCGCTCATAATTAGAGCAGAGCAACATAGACCAGATCCAAGATACTACATGATTTGCTCCGACATGGTCGAAATTGGTGACCAACGGAAGCTTCTCAAAAACTATACCGTGGCATACTGTACTTTACTTATATAGCTTCGGTTGAAAAGAGAGAGTTGGCCGGGTAGGTTTTGGACCCATGAAACAACTATGACGGCTATGGCATGATTTGGCCACCTGTATCAAATCCATGATGAACAAACGAAAGATGGGAATGGGATTGTGTTGTAACCACTTATGTTGGTTTTCTCCGCGAATCAGGAAGTCTCGGAGAAAAGTTCATGACACATGTGAACCAATGAGCAGGCGTGAGAACACGGCCGATCAACAATAGACAGAACTCAATACATTGGCGATGAGAACGGATGACTGCTTGCATCGCCCGAGCACAAAGTCACCGATCTTTGTTAATACCGGGATGGATTCATACACTTTTCATGCTGGCTTTTCTCGCTCTACATCAGTATGTTTACCCGAATACACCTGTATTCCTGCTCCACATTGTACGTACAGATATCATCTGGTTTCCAGTTTTCTAACCCAACTTCCCAACAGCTTTTTACTCTGCATAGTTTGTCAGGCTTTTCAGCTTCTTACCCCTAGCGAAGTTGTCGCAGGAGAACCTCTCAAGGTTACATGGGGAGACGTCGACCCTAGCGTCCAACGAATACTATTCTACGGTGTATGCGGAAATTCATTGAAAGATGAACTCAAGGTCGGAGAAGCCGATGCGAGCGATTCTCCGTACACTCTGGAAGGATGGTCGACCCTAAGGCCATCTGTAGATAAACCAATACAATGTGCTCTGCAGGCAAAAAGGTAAGCAAACGTTTGATGAGATCTGCTTCAAAGCAACAATATGAAGGATTGCCACAGCTCGCTTGATCTAGGCCTTTACATCGGTTCATCCTCTGTCCTAATAGTGCCTGGCAACACAAATGACCTTCAGCCCACTCAGCAGACGACGCAATTGACGCCGCCATTGACACGACCATCGACATCGCGATCAACAGCGCCACCAACATTGGAGCCAACAGGGAAACCGACCCCGCCAGAACTTTCGTAATGTCCATATGAAAATGTGTTCCGCTGCTGGCACTAATTTGCTTTAGATCTATCAGTGCTACACCGTCTTCAATGAACTTGATCAGTGGTTCGACCGGCTTGGTGAATGCAACACTCCCTCTGGCATTGATTTCAAGTTCATCTATGCCCACGACGCCAGTACTCCCCTCTACTACAACTCAAAAAGACGTTACTCTATCCGGTTCACACATCCCCACAGACAGCGCGCCGTAAGTTCTTCAACATGGAGTATATATATAGTAACCGTCACTCACGCTCATCCTTATTCGATAGACCCACCTCGTCCACGACAGGTGGGACAACCAGCCCTACGTCCACGAGTCATCATGAAAAGCAATCGCAAAAAATTGCTATCATAGTCGGAAGTGTGTTGGGAGGTTTGACCCTCTTGACAAGCGTGACTCTTTTTGTCGTCTACTGGCGCCAGCGGCGTCGAAGACTTCTCACGGATGTTCCGCCTGCGCAAGAGGAGACGAGTGCACTAGCACAACAATCGGCGCAAGGGGAGACGAATACATCAGCACAATCACTAGAGAAAAGGAGTGAGTAGCTCCCAGCTTTCTGATGACAACCGATATTGATGTCATATGAACAGTACGATCTTTGGAACCCTTACGTCACACACATAACGAAGGAGTGGTTAACAATCAGCCTCAGGAAAACCTGAGCTTATTGAACGCTCCCCTAGCGCCTCCTGCTAACACTGGTACACCTGATTCCCAAAGTACCCTTCAAGAAATATCGACAAGGGAGGCGGAACTATTGAGTTTGGGGGACATCACGATGTTGTCGCCCGATTCTAGTCAACCGCCCCCCGACTACTATACAGCTATCTCGGGCAACCAAACTATGCATTGGGTCTCTTAAATTTAGAACCTCCTCGTAGAGTCCATCTGCACGAACACCAGTAATAGCTTTGATACCCACGTAGATATACCCAATGTCGTACTATAGATGGAACGCCAGCGACAATAATCGGGCCCGAACACAGATATCATCTCAGCTTGAATCATTTTCAGCCGCCTCTTTGCCGCATTTATTAATGGGACATCATTTGTTTCATATTGTACAGGAATCGTTATCCTCGTCCGTTTGATAGGATCTGCCAGCGCTAACTCCTCAATTAGTACCGACATCTTCAGCTCCCGTCTGATGCCTAATAGCTATAGTATCGAAATATTCAGTTGCCGTCTGATGCCCAATAACTAGCTCGAAACGCTTGTAATTGGAAGCTCATCTTGCTCATACAATGATTGATTAAAATGTGTCTTCCTTTTACGGTCGCATTATTGTTTGTTCTTTTCCGGACAGCCTTAACCGCCTTTAAAAGTCAGATTTTAACACAACCACTGCCAGACCACCGCCATTATGTTCTTGCGAAGCCTCTTGGGTTTATACATATTATTGTGCGCACACGCAGTAAAAGTAATATTGGATTCCTGGTTTACTAATCCTTCATAGCAGGATATTTGTGATCGGTACTCAGGCCAAGTTCAAGCTCATGCCTAGGTCTATCGACCTCTCGGATCCAACTGTGTCCTGGAGCGATGTCGATCCCGGCGTCCGAAGCATACGCTTTACTGGTAAATGTGATCAGCCAGAGTCTGCTTCGAGTGCGTCAGTCGACGTAGACTCGGATGACACCCCACACACGTTTGGCCCAACTGACCTCTTGATAACTGATATAAACATTTCATTTGGGCGAAGGGGGGACCTCAATAGTTGTAACTCAGCAACGCTAACGGCAGCAAGGTATAGAG
This sequence comes from Calocybe cyanea, assembly GCA_018851305.1. Classification (NCBI taxonomy): domain Eukaryota; kingdom Fungi; phylum Basidiomycota; class Agaricomycetes; order Agaricales; family Lyophyllaceae; genus Calocybe; species Calocybe cyanea. The sequence continues at coordinate 21,386 of JABCKL010008451.1, forward strand.
ACAGTTGGCTTGGGAGTATACACCGTGTGTCAAGCATTTTCTAGCTCGGATGATCCAGGCGAGACTCTCGACTCGATAGAAATCAAAATAGGACAACGCGGTGGTCATTTGAGTGACTCTCATCTGCACGAGACACCCACAGTTCCGTAAGTTTTCCATATTGAAGTCGCGCTGGCAGATTGGACTTTTTTTCTGCTAGCCCCAACCCATCTAACACAACGTGAAGTCTCACATCTAAAACGCTCGCAACTGCCACGCGCTCATCCGCATGTTTCATTAGTGCGCCTACAAGTGATGTACAGCCAAATGATTCTGGTTCGGCGAACATTATTAGCAGCGTTGGTTCCGATGTGATGGGCAGCAACTCACACACGATCCACAGAACGAATAGACCACCCGCAACACCAACTAGTCTCAAGCCTTCAACGCCCATCAAGTCACAAATTGCTTCTACGTCAGATGGAACCCATGACATCAAGGCAAGTAGTTCCTTCACGCGACTTACCGACCCGACGAGTACGTCGCATACAGACGGTAGCCCTACACCAAAGCCTGACGGGAACCTACCGCTTGGGGCGATTATCGGAGGCGTGATAGCTGGCATTGTCATCATCGCAATCATCATCGCCGTTTACTGCTTCTGTCGGCGACGCCGTAGAACGCAGAAAGCTCTGGTCACGATATGGGGAAAGACAATTATGAATCCAGTCGAGAATGGTAAAAGTCCAGCCCAAAGGACCAGTATTTCCACTTTCTGAACTACTCTTTCAGAATGGTCGACTCGGATTAACAGCATGAAAGTCCAAGTAACAAAACATGTTGCACACGATGGATCTAAAAGCCTGGATTATAAACGACCGCCCGACCCAGATCCTATGTATAAAGATGAAAAATCAGCCACAGAAAAGATGGACCTCGGATATTCAATGATGTATCCTACTCTAACGGAACCAGACGATAGTTCGCAGTGTGATAGTCTTGACAAAACGACGATAGAGGACTTTACCGAACATGAAACATATTCCGGTCTCGTCCCAGAGTATCTCAGTCCAGAACGCAGCGAAGGAAATTTGAGACATACAGATGGGTTGGAGGCGAGTAAGGTGATCGATATTGAGAAGATGGATCCTGTAGAGAGGGAGAGCCGGCGAGAAGAGGTATTGGAGCGAATGCGAAGGGTCCTGCATGGAGACAAGTCACCCAAATCCGCCGTGGCGTAGGGGGACAACTCGGAGACTTATTTATCGCGAGGAGATGAGATGGATGCAACAACTTCCATCCGAGTCGTATATACCACATAAAAGCTAGAACTTGTTTGGGGACTTTGGTAACAATTGTCCAAAACGGCCATGTCAGATTAAGAGCCTTCTTGACGTTTGCATCGGAAGTTCAAGTGATGTGTACAGTTGCAAAGGAGAGCAGTACTCGTCCTAAATGCATATTTGTCCCAACATCTTACCACCCTGCACTGAAAGCTAGCAGAGGATTTCCATGCGCCCAACGGGCAGTGATTCTTGCATTTTGTGAGATAAAGAACATTTGGGTTGTAGCTTTAAGAATTCTTACCTCTCAGCTGTGTCACTCATGAAAGGGACTTCGATTCGTTGACAAAAACTAACCGTGAACAATTCCAGGGACTGTACTGGGTCACAATGAGATCGTATGCCAACCCAGGGTGCTTCCGCAAAGACGCCGTTTACAAGCAGAGGGTAGCCTTTTGAGTCCTAGCCTGTTGCACAGATCCTTTTCCTCAGAGAAATGTTCGAGTATTGGTTAGATACTTGCCTGCTATCGGGACACCTTCGTCGAGCTCAACCCCACGATCGAGTTGGACGTGACGGATTGACGTGCGTGCGGAAAATGCCGGGCAATGGCGCTCAATGAGGTAAAAATAGACCAAAAGATGTGCTGTTCTCGGTACTCACATATCAGCATCTGATTTGAGCAGGAATTTGTATTTACAGCACCGTCGCATTGTGTGATTGGAACAAAGGCATCCATGACCATTGATAGTCACCACTCGCATCTGCCACATGGTCCATTTCCCGGACAACCTCGTCTGCCATTTATGCTGATCTCTCCAGATGGTCTTTCCCGACTGTTGTCACTATGTCCTTACGAAGCCGCTCCAGTCTCTACATACTGCTGTGCGTAAATTTTCTCGAAATCGCATGCAATTTGTGATTACATTCGAGGCAGGCTTTTTCTAACAGCTACAAACGCTAAGTTTCAGCTCAATGCTCATCCGGATAAAATTACCGTGGGACAACCTCTGAACCTATCCTGGAGCGGCGTTGCCAAAGATATCGAGCGCATACACTTCGTCGGCGAATGTTTGAACATATTGTGGATAGAACTTGGAGATGTACATGTCACACACTTTTGACCCCTGGTCAGGAAAGGAACCTGCTATTGTAAAGCCCGTCAAGTGCTCTGTAAGTGCTCTAAGACAGTAGGTCAACTACCAATAAAAAAACAAATGGTTTCATCAAAAGTCATCATAGGCCTTTCAAACCTCCGCTTGACACTATTCCAGTTACATTAGTACCTGGCGGGGAAGCTGCGCCTTCGCCGCCGGCAATGCCCCAACCTCCATCGTGAAGTCCCCAAAACAACGTCTCTGGTGACTCCCACTCATAAAAGTCTGTTTTGGTAGTACCACAATGTCTAACTCTGGCTCGAGTATCTCTCAACAGACAACTGGCGTTATAACTAACGTTGATCCAAACGCGACAAGCGGAGAATCATCTACGAATCCCATACCGGAACCAGTTCCTACAACGTCAAATTCCTCGTCCATGACCACACCAGCGGCTACTCCGTCTCCTACATCAAATATTTCGCAAGTCGGCGGATCGGGCTCTTTCGTTACCCAGTCTAGCTCTACGATCACTTTTCTAACAGGGAGCAGCTCTACTCAGGGAGTTACTGCGAACAATATTAGCAAACGGCCAATAGGGGCTATTGTCGGAGGCGTGATGGGTGGCATAGTGGCCATATCAACCATCATTTTGATCTGCTACCTCTACTGGCGCCGACGTAGGCAGAAAAACGCCCAATTCGGACGCGATCGGACAACGTCCCTGAATTACGGACGTCCAACAAGCTTGAATACTGACAGTCACTATAGAGACCATTTTTGGGGCATGAATGTTGGATATCAGGCAGTATTTCCAGCATCAGTGGTGTCTTCTGACAGTTTAGATAAGATGACGATCGACGACTCTGCCAACCACAGCACGTATTCTGAGTCCGTTGCAAGAGATCACCCGGGCTCAGATCTCAGTGAAGGAACTTTGGGACATTCGAATGGATTAGGGAGTAAAGTCGTTGACATCGAAAAGATGGACCCTGCAGAAAGGGAGAAGCGGCAAGAGGAAGTATTGGAGCGGATGCGTAGAGTGCTGCGTAGAGACAAGGGGCGCGAACCTGCGGATGCGTAAAGGAGAATAATTTGTACTTGCTAGAAATACTTTTGTAGTAATTGGACATCGGGAATTCCTTCCAAAAGTACGTGGCCGCGCAAACCTACTTAATTTTGTTTGAGGGGCTATCCAGAATTATGGTTTCTGCCTTGAAACTGATGAACGTGATGATTCTTCCAGGAGTCCGGTGAAATATCATTTATAACTGTAACGATCAGAGAAAGTTACTTTGTTGTCTTGCTCACCAATGAGCTTGATGTTTGTTCTACGCTTCCTACGCCATCCTATACAAGTTTTGCACGTCGCTGACTATGTTTCCAGAAACGTAGATGTCCATTACGACGGAAGACTGCTGCGAACTGCAAAGAGTTGTCTTGTCAGGAAATGATAAAGTGTCTGCATACATATCTGATGCGGAAATTGCCGACAACTCAGAGGTTTTCGGAGTGGACTGCTGGCACTGCAGCTGCACAGTCTCGGTCCTTTCGAAACAACGAGGCACAAAGCGCAATCTGGCTCTAGAATCCTCTCGTATACAATGCACATGTGTATCCGCGTCCGATTATCAAAGATGGGCTCTTTCGCTACTCGGTATTTCTAGATTATGATTGGACCGAGGGCAACTGCCAACTAACCACGTACTATTCGCATCTGCCAAAAGTGCCAATAATACATCATCCATCTTTGTTGTTTCTCATAGCTTCAATATAAGGCTTCCATGCTGCGTATGCTACAGTCTTTCCACGCCGACGCTGATATGCTCTTATCAAGATGCCTGGGTTTCTACATACTATCGTGCGCACATTATGCCAATGAACGCCTGTATTGCTATACTTGCTAACCTGCATTTATAACAGATTTGCTTTCATCCGTTCAAGGGCCTTTCGGCTTCGAGCTCCTGAGACCTTAGTCCCAGGAGAGTCTTTGACACTTTCCTGGAGCGACGTCGACACGCGCTTCCAAATATCCTTTTTCATGAGATGCCGGAATCGGGACGGTCTTCTTTTTCTCGGAAACGCTGACTCGTATAGCTCGCCATACACGCTTCCGAACTCGCAACGCTGGTCTCAAGATTTGAACCCACCAGACGACTGTACCATAGATGCTACACCAACGTAAGCTGGCAACTTGTGCATAGAAGAGAAATAGTATGAAGAATTTTGTTTTTAGTGTCATCATCGTTCCAATCCCACTTTCACTTGGCTCAACTGGGATTCGAATAGTGTCCAGTAGGGGAGGTTCCCCCCCGCAAGACCAACCGACAGACAAGCCAGCGAATCCGCCAGCAGATCCGCCTACAAGTCAAACGACAGACCAGTCGCCAGACCAGCCGACAGCACAACCGACGGCACAGCCAACTTTCTCAAGCAGCTCAAAGTGATGTCATAAACCATGCATATATCATTACTTTCACTCATATCTTATCTTGTTATCTAGCGGCGATGCATTATCTGTGGTCGCAACCAGTCCCGCTACCGCCAGTGGCATAACAGCGACTGATTCAGAGGCACAGCACAGTGGGCCATTCAATTCAGGTATGATCAAGCAAATTACTGCAGCCTCAGATTCCGCATCAACTTCTGCCTTTCCCGTGTCCACGTCGTCCGGCTTTTTCGCGCAAGTCGTATCACAAACCGTCCACCCGACGTCCTCCGATACCCAGTCCAGCAGCCAAGCCACTGTTTCGTCCAACGGGAACGGTAACTCGCCAAGCGCTGCCAGGAGTACAGGACTGCCATTTGGGGCAATTATTGGGGCTGTCATAGCTGGTGTTGTAGCACTCGTAATTGCCATCTTCATTTACAGCCGTTGTCGGCGGCGACGTGGAAAACACGATGCTTCAAGCACATGGAAAAGGAGTAACATGAGTTTGTCGTCTGCAAGAATAGCTGGTATATCCTTTTCTATACTGCCCTTGTGAAAGGTTGACCTAGCATAACTTTCAGAGTGGTCAAACCGAGTTGAAAACGCAATGGCTGAGGCGGCAAAGCAAACCCAACATATACGCGCAAAGATACATAACTATAAGCGTCCCGACGGTAGCACTTCAAGAGACCCATTTGTGGAACCGTATCCATTTCTAGACAAGAATAAGGCAAGCATCGGATACCAGGCCGAGGCTAAGTTCGGAGCCTCCCCAGAGCCCATTGACAACTCACAGCGAGATAGCATGGTTAAAGGGTTGATGAGCGATGATCATAGCACAGGCTTTGAAGTCATTTCCAGAGATGACATCACTCTAGCATCCAGTGGTGGGTTATGGAGGCATCCAGACGGACTGCTGAATGTGTAGAAGTCAGATCGCCCAAGCCCGGGTTTTGTAGGCTGATTCTGTATGTACCAGGACTTTGAATTAGGAGTTACCGGACTCCCATAACTGTCATTTATCTGACCAATATCCGATCGTTTGGAACTGCGTCGTATATCTCGCTCCAGAGTCGAATAATCTCATCGCCATCGTGAATCACTGCGCTCTTTCCATCTTTCGCATCGGTATATTGCTATATACCCTTCTCAAATTCAAAAGGGCAAACTGTCATCCACAAGCTTATAGCCCAGCAGAGGGTGGAGACAAAACGATCGCATTACAATTATTAAAAGATCCGAGTCCTAAACATGATCCATAACCTAGCTATGCTGCGTGCCATATAGATTACATGTCCAACAAGATGGGTTGCCGAGACCTCTCTACCATAGTATTTAGTTATTCAACGGGCAGTTTTCATGATCGATTCTGGAAAGTTGTCGAGACGCTATTATTTTGAATCTCCACGGACACAATTTCGGTCGCCGCCAAATTACCCAAGCAAGTCGCCTACTTTCGACCCTTTAGGATTATCTGAATTGCGAAGGGGCGTCAGATGAGACTCTGTTATAAAACATCAGTATCGTTTGTATCGAAGCGGCGTTGCGCTTACTCTCATTCGTGTGTTGCAACGGGGCCGGTTGCTGCTCTCGAACGAAGGGAACGACTTTTGTATGAGTTCGCCGGCGCCAGAAGAGGATTGCAAGAGCCCCAGATATCAGGAATATCAGGCCTCCCAGAATGCCTGCTATTATGATTGTAGTCCGATTTGATCTTTTGTTCGCCTGTTTAGTGGCCGAACTGCAGAGGATAGAAACATGAGTTATAGTTGCTTCCATAAACAGTAT
>JABCKL010008452.1:0-29137 GCA_018851305.1 Calocybe cyanea
TAAAAGTTGGCAGAGTCTGCACGTCAAATGCATGCCGTAAAAGCGTCGGAAAATGCTTCCCGAGGCGGAGATACAGGATGTTCATACACATGGGCGTGTTGTCTGCTGTTATGCTGTTTTCTCTATCAAACCTTCGGGCTATCTCCCATCCTCTCAAGTTCCTCAGGCTTAGAACTGCCCCTCCTAGTTTTCAGAACAGACGTGTTATGATGACCTCTCGCGATGAGTTCAGACAGGTATGTGCCATTCTCCTAAGCTGTTCGCAAGTCAAACTTGGTACAGGCCCCGCACAAGTAAGTCGGCTTTCGAGATTAAAGTATTCCAACTCATCTTATGACGATCCGTCAAGGTTGCTGGTGTCAGTAGCCTTCTCTTTATCCGTGCGTATGCCCTGATGTTATTCTGACAGAATCCCTGGACCAATTGAAGTTTCCGACGATGTACGCAAATTCAACGAAAATACAATGAGTAACAGGCACTTACATCCGACCGACAGGTACTTTTTTCAAACGCAAGCCCCTCTGTGTCACACGTCTCTCCAGAGTTCGTCAAAATTTTCGGCGATTGCATTCGTCTGACACGGCAAGTTAATAGACGCACCTCTTACGTCACAATCGGTGCTTAATGATCTCATTCATTATAGGGAGGTTGTGTTTACCAAAGAAGCACAACCATTTTTGATTAGTGGGAGCGGTACACTGGGCTGGGATCAGGTAAGATCAACTATATTGTCTTCAGATCACTCTTCTTTCGATTTGACAAGCCTGCCAAAGGTCTCGGCAAATCTCGTAGAACCCGAAGACAATGCGCTTGTACTAAACAGTGGATACTTTGGTGATGGCTTCGCTGATTGGTGAATATTAAATTACACTACCCGCGCTCACTTCAGTATGGATTTGAATAGTCTCCAGACCTACGGCGCTAAGGTTGACATGATCAAGGCTGAACTCGGAGCTGCGGTCAGCCAACCTGTCATCGAAGAAGCACTGAAGAAAAAGAAATACAAAGTTCTCACATTCACCCATGTTGACACATCGACTGGTAAGCTTTCCTTCCTACTGGTATTAGAGGCTTTCACGATCCAATGTCGAACATGACAGGCGTTCTATCAGATGCCAAGGCCATAGCTGAGACTGTTAAAAGAGTTTCCCCAGAGACTCTAGTAATATATTTGTTTAGCTGCCAACCAGCTTCTACTGGCTGATATAACTGAACCTCAAGGTAATTGGCGACGGTGTATGCTCGGTTGGTAGTGAAGAGATACGGTTCGACGACTGGGGCCTGGATGTTCTCCTTACTGCTAGTCAAAAAGGACTCGGGACTCCTCCTGGGCTGAGTATCTTGCTTGCAAGCCAGCGAGCCATGAAAGTGCGCCACGTCGATCTGCTAAATCGTGATTTGGCGATATAAGTTTAACACACGACTTTGACAGGTTTACGAAGCGCGAAAGGCTCCTGTAACGTCGTATTACGCTAGCTGGAAAAAGTGAGTTAAAAACAGAAGCATTGTTACCTTTGACTAAGTGCATTCAACCTCAGCTGGTTGCCGATCATGAAGGCCTACGAAGCTGGCAAACCAGCATACTTTGCCACACCACCAGTTAACTTGATTAACGCTTATCATACTTCCCTACAGCAGATCGTCCGTTCACCCCCATCGCTTGAGGAGCGTTTTCGCTTGCATATTGAAGCTTCTCGGCGCGTCAAAGAAGCTGCCAAGGAGCTTGACCTCAGATTACTCACGCTGAACTCCAAGTTCGCCGCTAATGGCATGACAACTGTAAGCCCCATTGTTAGATCTTGCCACCGCCCTGAAGAAAGTATTGTATGCAGGTGTATTACCCAGAAGGTCTCGGGCCATCAGACGTGATACCGCGGTTCTCTCAGCGCGGAGTCATAGTTGCAGGAGGACTCTACGCCGACATCAAAGGTAATTCAATATATTTCATAAGTATGTTACTGACTATCAACAGATAATTACTTCCGCATCGGGTACGTCTAGCGTTTTCGTCTTTTAGCTTCAAGTTTGAGTGATCGATAACTCTAGGCACATGGGCGTGACCGCTGCCGAGACTCAGAGAGGAGATATAGACAAGATTGTCCGAGCCCTCAAGGAGTCCATTACTGAAGCAAAGAATCAGAAGAGATGAGCATTATATTACGCCCGAGATAGAACAGGACGCCTTTGCCGACTACCTGATCGAATCGTCTGTATGAGTAGCGTATGCTCGGCATTATAATATGCTTCGATCATCGCAAAGAATATTACGGCGTGTTGATGATGACTTTGGTCCCGTTCAAAACATAAAGATATATACAAAAGCTACAAAAGCTCTTAAATTGAGTTTGTTAATGTCTGACGACATTTCTAAGCAGTAGCTACTGCGCCTTCACGCCACTGGCCTTCCCCTCCCGATGAGACATACCACTCCTTTCCTGAAGTCGTAGGCGCAATGTATCCAGCTCGTAACGTGAAGTCACCAAAATGTTCTCCTGGCTGTCGCTCCAGCGCGTACCGCTTGATCATTGGCTCCAAGATAGCTAATATCTCCGGTTCTGTGACGCTTTCTGAAACACCGAAACGTTTCACTGTTAGATCGGACGAAACAACTCTTTCCTAGTATTTACCTCTGTATATTTTGTTCATGCGCTGTCCGTAATAGCCACCGCCGAGAAGCATCTGGTATGCACCTGGAGCTTTTCCAACAAAGGCGACCTCTAAACACACAACAGAGATAAGTAACAGAGGGTATAGGAAGGAGGTAAAACAGCACGAACCGGCAACATAAGGTCGAGCACAACCGTTCGGGCAGCCAGTCATGCGCATTACAATGGAGTCGTTGCGAAGACCACTAGCCTCACACATCTTTTCCACCTTATCAATCAACAAAGGTAGATACTAAAAAGGGGTAGTTAAAATACAGACGGGCTGCAAAAAAAGTCGAACACGATTAGACGTACCCGCTCAGACTCTGCATTTGCCAGTCCACAAGTAGGAAACGCGACACAAGCCGATGACGAGAGCCTCAACCCAGTATATGATAGGTTATCGAGCTTGTAGTGCGAGAGCAGACTCTTAATTCGTGGCAGATCCTCATCCGCAATATCAGACACTACGAGGTGCTGATTCGTGGTGAGCCTGAACATCCCCTTGTGGACCTTTGCAATTTCACGCAGACCCTTCTTGAATTCGCGCCCGGGCTCGTCCTGAACACGACCATTCTCGATGAAGAGCGTAAAATGATGCTTTCCATCCTCGCCAGTTACCCAGCCAAAATCGTCAATATTGCGATCAAAGGTGAAAGGCCGTGCTGGTGCGAGCCTGTACCCAAGACGCTTCTCAAAATCGGCTTTGAATGCGCCAAGTCCCATCCTGTCGATAGTATACTTGAGACGTGCGTTCTAAGGTTTTTCATGAGCTATTTAACAGACAGGCACAAGAACGGTCTTTGTTACCTTACGGCTGGTTCAGGGACTTGTGTCAGACTTGCTTTATTACGATGTGAAAAAGAGGAGAAGACTTACTCGGCACGGTTGCCATTGTCTCTTTGGCTCAGCACAATAGCCTCAGCCACAAACTTTCCCTGCTCGACTGTGCAGAACCCAACCTCATCGGCGATACGAGGGTATGTTTTCTTGTTTCCAAAGGTAACACCCATACCTCCACCAATGGTGACATTAAAGCCTTCCAGTCGGCCTTTCTTGTCGACGATAGCTATGAAGCCAAGATCGTTGGCATATACATCGACATCGTTTGTGGGGGGCACCGCAACAGCAATTTTAAACTGCACAAAAGGATATGAGAAAGGAAACGGGAAGACAAAAATAACAACAGACTTTGCGAGGAAGATAAAACTCTCCGTATAAAGGTTCATGATCTTTGAGAGCTTCTCCAGCAACCAATTTTTTATCAAGCCAAATCTCGTGGTAGGCCGTGGTGCGAGGAATGAGATACTCGCTGACATCCTTCGCAAACTGATAGACTTCCTGATGCAACTTTGATAGGGTGGGTATCGACGAACAGACGACGTTCCTGTACATTGAAAATACATTTCAGACCTCTGCAAAGATAGAAAACAAAATGCTTACCTGTTAACATCACCACATGCCGCGAGCGTATCTAACAACACACGGTTAATGTCTTGAATGGCAGGTTTCAAATGTTTCTTGATAACGCCATGGAACTGGAACGTCTGCCTCGTCGTGATCTTGACAGTCCCATTCCCATGTTCGTCCGCTATTTGATCCATCTGCAACCACTGACTTGGTTTACACACTCCTCCGGGCATCCTCACACGAATCATAAAGCTATACGCAGGCTCAGCCCCCATCGCAGACCTCTCATCTCTGATATCTCTATCATCCTGCTGATAAATCCCATGAAACTTGGTAAGCTGCGTATCGCTAGCCGCCAGAGCGCCTGTGGTCGCATCTTCCAGCCCCTCTGCGATCGTACCACGAAGGTACCCAGACGCAGCTTTGATATGCTCATTGGTAATCGGTTCGGGCTCTGCTTCCTTGACCTCGATAGCATCAACGCCAAGCGCCTTCCACAACCCAGCCTCCCAAATTGCGTACCCCGTCTTCCAACCATCCGCATCTTGATCGTCGCCCATACCAAGCGGGGCCACCCTCTCAGCACCCAACTTTTCAAGGCGCGCATCCAAGTCCTTCCCGGGCTTGTTGTAATAAACGATATCCTCCGCCCGAGGCCAGTACTTGCTATCACCCATAGCAAACACCGTATACTTCAACTTCTCCAACGGCTTCTCACCCTCCTCCAACGCTGCAATAGCCGCATTCGTCGCTTTCAAAAACTGTTTCCCATTCTGCGCCGCCTCCCCTTGTCCCGCAACGCTAATCACAAAAGCCACATGTCCCGTCTCCTGTTCAGCTTTAAGCCCATCATACCCCAATTTATCCATCACCACCAAACTCGTCGAGATCCCTCTCGCTTTCCCTCTCGCCGCCACTTTTTTAGCGACTTTCTCGGCTGTACCCCCATCCGAAGCATACGCAACAAGTAAAGGCGGAGCATCCAAAGCCGTCAAAAGTTCCCCATACGCCTTTTTCGCTCTAGCCCTCCTCGCCTCTTTAACGTTTTCCCCCAAACTTCCCACAAGCTCCGTCGCAATCTGCGGTGCACTCCTCGTGAGCTGACTCAGGTGGTTCTGCCTATCCAAGAACGCTTTGAGATCGTTCTTGATAATGTCCGAATCGAGACTGAATGGTTCCTTGCCCTCGTTTTCTAGGGAAGGGTCCCAGCGGTACAAAGGCCAATACCCGGTATCAATAGCGAGCTTCGTCTCTTTGAGCACCTCAAGAGCAGGCGTGTCCTCGTTGGTGTAAGGTAAATGCGCAAGTACCACCGAAGGACCGTTAAACCTGTCCGCTTGGATGATACTCTGCAGCACCTGAGAGTAGCTAGAGAATATAGCAACGGAAGCGACAAAAACGTCCCCGCGGTTCATGGCGTACAACCCAACGTCATGTTTCCTCCTATGAGGGTCCCCAGCATTTCGCTGAGAATAAGGCAACGTATCGAGGATGAGAATGTTCACGTTCAAGCCCGAAGAAATGGCATGGTGTAACCCGGACGCACCAAGGTCATAAGACCATGCGTCTGAACCGATAATCCAGCGCGATTTGGCGGATAGGTGCTCTTTGAGCTCCAACAAGGTCTTTAATGGGGCTGCGTCGACATGGCCGTTCCCATAATGCAAACCCGTCGCAGACTCGAGAGATGCTAAGATTTGGGTGCCGAGTGTCTTGGATTTGACAGGGTCGTCTTTTGCCACTACCCATTTTGACAAGAGGGAGTGGAGTTGGGAGGGGATGGAGGTGTCGTGGAGTAGTTCCTCGACTGCGTGAACGAGATCACAGCGTTGGTCTAGTTGTGCTCTTATCCTGCCGAGTGCGTATTCGGGAATTGTGGCTTGTGAACCTTGTGAGGCGACGAGAGATGGGTCGTTGGCTATGTCAAGGCGGTCACCGAGAAGGTGAGTCAAGATTTTGAGGTAGGATGATTCATGCTTGGGTACATGTGGGACTGCTTTCGGAGAGGATTGTGGAGAGAGAGGTGGGGAGGGAGGCCCAAGAGATAGACGGGTGGAGAGGGAGGTTGTGGAGGCAGCTTGCTCGAGCAAAGCATTGATAGTGGCGGGAGTGGACAGATGGATGGTACCATTGAATACGCCAGACTGAATGATGGGGCGATGTTGGGAGTCACGGTGCTGGAGAGAGCTGACGACCTGCAAGTACAAGGGCAGCCATTTAGTTGACCAGTTGTAAACTTGTTCGAGGACGATGACACGTTTTGTAGATGTGGGGACTACGCTCAAGAGCTGTGAAGGGAGGATGGGATTGAGGAGAGTGCAATATACATAGGATACACCTTCAACGTCCGGTAAGCTGGTAGCTTTACCGAATAGGAAGATGACTGTATGGGGATCAGCGTCTTGGCCTTGAACTGTGAATGGCCTGAGTGGGCGGCCAGTGAGAGAAACAGTTTCTAATAAGGCTGCTTCATAAGACTTGGACAAGTCATTATCGGGAGTCACATGATTAGTGTCCGGGGAAGGAGGTCTCTCACTAAGCACGAATGTACGAATATCTTGTGGGGAAAGCTCAGAGAGGGTGGCGTCGCCATTGAAAAAGGCGTGAACGACTGCCTTGCGCTCTGTACGTGCAAGACGCGAAGCAAGGAGGGCATTGTCATGAGCTTGTTGAGGCGTGGACGAAAGGATAAAGAACGGGACAGCGGAACGGAGGATGAGAACGTTGGAGAGATCATCGGTGAGAGCGACGTGGAGTACTACAGGCTGAGAAGATAATTCCGAGAGATGAAGAACGAGACGAGTCAAGACTTGTGGGTTGGAAACAGTCGTGAAAGAGAGAAGGGAGGAAGAATTGCGGAGAATTATATGGCCGGGATCTGCGGGTAATGGAAGAGATATTAGATTTGGGGTGTGATAAGGAGAAGTGGAGAGAGAAGAGTAGGATTGTTCAAAGACAGATTGTTGGAAATTAATGACAACATCAGAAGACAAATAAGCGATCTTTGCAACAGCAGAGACAGCAGCAGTCATGATGGGCAATGAAACACAGAAGAGGAAGAAGACTTACTATTAAAAGATTAGAGTGATATCCTTTGCAAATCTTGTCGCGAAAGCACCTCATTAATTGTCTCTTGTTTGTTTCCTCATCTTATCTTATCTCTCTCTCTCAATGTTCTATTATACTCCTCTCCTCACCACTCTCCTCCTCGCAATTCTATACCACTCTTTGCCCATCAACCATCCCATACACGGAAATGTACTACTTCTCACCGCTCACCCAGATGACGAGTGCATGTTCTTTGCACCCACCATACGCGCTTTGATACGTCACTCAAATTCAAACCTATACTCACTCTGCCTGTCTGCTGGCGATGCAGATGGTTTCGGACTAGTCAGAAAGAAAGAGCTAGCTCTAAGCCTAAATGTACTTGGTGTCCTAAGCAATCAGAGTTGGGTACTCGACCATCCGTATGTCCTTGCATCAACCCCACTATCAATAGCCTCTTCACGTCGAGTATAGACATCTGCAAGACAACTTTACCGCCTACTGGGACGCAGACACAATTGCCACCGCCATCCATCCTTACGTCATTGCTTACAACATATCAACTGTATGTACCACAATCTGTTCCCAATTCACAACTAATGTAAACTAGATCCTCACGTTTGATGACGGTGGCATTTCCGGCCATCCAAACCACCGCTCTCTCCCGGCTGGCGTCTCCCACCTCGACGTATCAGCATTCCGAAAGCCACGTCTTTTCACCCTTGTCACCCGCTCCATTCCGACAAAATACACCGGAATACTCGCCCCTCTGGCCTCAAAACTGACATTCTACCAAAGCTCTTCATACCCATACCTAAGCGCCCTCCTCAACAACCTTGGCATCCCTTTCGACTTCACTCCTCGAGCCGATACCGATAAAAATGAATTTCCACACCTTGTCATTTCAGGCTTCTCCGACTACCTAATCGCGCTAAATGCAATGCGAGCCCATTCAAGTCAACTTGTATGGTTTCGTTGGCTTTATGTTTTGTTTTCACGATACATGTGGGTTAATGAATGGGTTGAAATATAAGGATGTATTATATATCTAAGCATCCACCGCGCACATCGCGGAATATAATCTTTATTCCAACATGTCTAGCCACGAGATTCGTTACAGAGCCTACCACTCTTTATATGCTGGTACCATCACTCTGATCCTCGAAACATTTATCATGGCGAGTCTCCCAATAAATCGTTTGCACAGTCGCCCCATTGGACGCGGTTATACCCAAACCAATACGAACGATAACCATCGAAAACACAAGGCCCTACAATAAAGAGGCATAAAAAACATGACTAGGCTACAAGATTGTCATTACATACCACAATTGGAGATATAGCATCGAGAACAACGTATTGGAACCACGACTCCCTCTTGTACAATATAAGAAGGGCGGTTAGAGTAGCAGAGTAGATCGCGCCAGATTCGATGACGAGGAACATCAGAGGTTTGAAGTGATTGCTTGCAAGGGAGAGTACTTGTTTGTTGATGCTCCAGATACGATACGCCACAAGTGCTACAAAAAGGCGCATATTATAAAGATTCCCCTACCAAAAAAAAAGGGGGGACGGCGTACTTGTGCAAATTATATTTGTAGCCAATGTCATTGAGAAGAATGACACGATCCAATGCTGTAGTTCATCAACAAACACCTTGGCTTCCGGGACGACTTTGGCAAATGAATACAGGATGCCAATGCCAGTCACTAAAGCGTTCAAAGAGTGAGAAAATCTCACTTTTTTCTTCTTTATGAGACACTGTTGGAAACTTCGTACCTGTACTGCCTATCAAAAGCAGTGTGGGGAATGCTACCACATACCACCTCCTTTCCCATACAAGGTAGCACCTGAGGAGCTTTGAGACGGTTAGCCATTACAATAATTATGAAAAGTTTTCTGGAAACCCCCACTATGATGCTATCTCCAACCAGAGTTTGTGCTACGTAGAGCGAGCTCCCAAAAATCTGCGTAAACTCTGAGAGATGATTAAAGTATGAAGCAGGTCCACCCGGCGCGTCCTTGTAAACGACAAAGGCTTTAATTATCCGCGCGTAGTTGACGGCAATGTGCTATAGCAAGCGAGAAAACAAAAAAAAACAAAAACAAAAAAAAAAGAAAATCAGTGTATAATAATGAAGAGGGGAGGGAGTTGATTTACCATTGTAGCTATGATGAACATAATGATCGGAATAAACACCATTGTCTTGTTCGCTGGTTCGTGTTTCGGCCGTTTTATAAAGAGGATCCAACATGTTAGGATAAAAACTACCGAATACGCGCCTGTCGAGTGGTTTAATATCTCGCGGATGAACTTATTGTCAGAATCGTTACCGTAGAGAAGTGTTTGAACAAAAATGGAGATGAGTTTGGACTAGAAGAAAGCTGTTTCAGTCAGGAGGGGGGGAAGGGGAGGGGGGGTAACGAATGAGATAGTTTATCACCTCTTCGGCTGAAATAGCCATCGAGAGAAAGCTTTTCTTTTTTTGAATATTCGCTTTCAACTCCCTTTTATTTTATTTGGGGGAGGGCGTAATAGAGAAAGGAGGGGTGGAGGGGGGTGGGGAGAGGGGTCGTTACTGCATGAGCAATTTGTATCACACCCAACCCATAGGAATTATCCGTGATTTTCGTCTTATAAAGTCGGTCGTCGTGGCTAACTGGCTAGCTAATTGATGGGACTCTTGAGGGGGCTAAAAAAAAAAAAAAAAAGACACAAAATTTTCAGGGGTCTTGATCCAAAAAACGAGCAGAAAAGGCGGTCATTCTCCTGCTGCTGCTGACCAAAGAAAAACGGTTTCCGTTGGATTCGCGGGTGCCGACCAGCCTTCTGCAAGAGCTTTGGAGCAACGGTAGTGCCGAACTTCGGAACCCTGTAATCATGCTGGTGGAGTATCGCTGGAGTACCATCTAATACCATACATTAGATGTCCCCCGAACGAGCCCGTGAACGAGACCCATGTATGGATTTGAGATCCGGGATCGCAGGATCGCAACCATGCGCCACAGTAGGTAAGATGAGAGGCTGCTTAATACGAAGTGAAAGTACATGTGACTATTCGAGAAATGGCAATAGTGTGGACATGGAAGAGAATACCCTAGCGCTGACGTTGAAAGTAGAAGGCAATTTCCAGACCTATCACACGTTCAGACGGGAGCACCGTGGATTGCCATAATTTTGTCATACATATATCGGTGATGAGCGATTGTATCATATATCATATCCCTTACAGTTGACTACTAGCTACGACTATAGAACAGAATCTTTACACGGCAGGAGGCTTGGAGCCCGGTGTAAAGGTGTAAGTCAGGCCGCACTTGCCGCAATATTGGCGGTCTTTGTGGAAGGCCATCTAATACGAGTAGTAGTCAGCATTGTTAAGCCGGGGAAAAGAAAAGCGTCGGCTTACAAACACACCAGCACCACACTCAGTATTGGGACATTCGCGACGCAAACGCTTGATCTTGCCATCGGAGTCAACCTTGTAGTACTTCAAGATCGCCATCTTGACCTTCTTGCGTTTGTGCTTGATCTTCTTGGGAGTCTGAGAATTGTGAGGGTGGTAAGACGAGGGTTACACTTCAGATTGGAGAGTTTACGAACAGTGTAAGTCTTCTTCTTGCGCTTCTTGGCACCGCCGCGAAGACGAAGAACAAGATGAAGTGTCGACTCCTTTTGAATGTTGTAGTCGCTGAGAGTGCGACCATCCTCTAATTGCTTGCCGGCAAAGATCAGGCGTTGCTGGTCAGGAGGGATCCTTGGGATTCAGATGAGTACACAGGACGAAAAACGTTCCGAGGTTAGGATATACCCTTCCTTGTCCTGGATCTTGGTCTTCACATTGTCGATAGTATCTGAAGATTCCACCTCAAGGGTGATGGTTTTGCCCGTGAGGCTGAAGGAAAATTGAGTTTTTAGCTGACAATAACGAAGGGTCAGAACTCACGTCTTTACGAAAATCTGCATAATTGAAACGCGGGACGCTTCAACTATCCAACGAGCCTTATCGATGGAGTCTTTGAAAAAGCAAGATCCCGTCTGAGGTGAAGTCAAGTTTTTTGTTGATACTCGTAAGCCAAAGTGAATTAAGGTTTGATGACACGTGATCGCCAAATATGTTCAAAGTCACCATTATCCAATGCGTCACGTCGACGCGTCTCTCTCAGTTCCGTGCCTACCACCATGGATAGCGATGAAGACACTTTGATGGACACCGAAGTCATTTCGGTTTTGGACAAAGGGAAGGGAAAGGCAACTGAACAGCCGCACGATAATGAGAACCTGCCTTGGTAACGTCTACCACATTTGCCAAGGTACACAGCATGCTGAGCGCATCTTAGGGTGGAAAAGTATCGACCGGTGAACCTTGACGACGTGGTTTCACATAAGGACATAACAAGCACAAGTAAATGTCATGTTTTTCCCTCAAATTCTTGTTCTTATTCTCTTGTAGTCGAAAAGTTTATAGAGAAGAATAGATTACCCCATCTTCTATTTTACGGGCCTCCAGGCACAGGAAAGACCTCAACAATTCTAGCTGTCGCCAGGCGAATATATGGCTCAGGATACCATAAACAGATCCTTGAGGTTCGTGACAATAATCATCTTGACCCCATCCGCTTGAACACCTGCTGTAGCTCAACGCGTCGGATGACCGGGGTATAGATGTTGTCCGAGAGCAAATCAAGCAATTTGCGGAAACGCGAACCCTTTTCTCAAAAGGCTACAAGCTTATCATACTCGACGAAGCCGACATGATGACGCAGCAAGCCCAAGCCGCTCTTCGTCGTGTTATCGAGCAGTATACCAAGAACGTCAGGTTTTGCATCATATGCAACTATGTCAACAAGATCATTCCAGCCATTCAAAGTCGTTGCACCAGGTTCAGGTTTTCCCCTCTACCGATAACGGAAGTGGAGAAGCGGCTAAACACTGTGGTAGAGGCTGAGAAGTGAGCAGTGCCAGCTTTGTTCTACCGTTCTTGACCAAAAGTCATACCAGCGTAAACTTAACGGACGACGGAAAGCAAGCGCTTCTGAAACTATCCAAGGGCGACATGCGCCGTGCGCTCAGCGTCTTGCAGGCCTGTCAGGCAGCGTATGATACCATAGGAGAGACCGAAATTTATACCTGTACCGGAAATCCTCACCCTTCGGATATCGAGACTATAGTGAACTCTATGCTTGCTGACGAGTTCACGACATGTTATCGGAGTATGAGCCAATTCTACCTATTCCAACGCCATGACTAATTCAAAGCAAGTGATTTCGTCCATGAAGACAGAGAGGGGTCTAGCCTTGCAAGACCTCTTGACCGGCGCATATGAATATGTGGAACAAATTGACCTGCAAGCACATGCCAGGGTTTACCTTTTGGACCAGATGGCTGCAACGGAGTATGGGTTTTTTCGTCGCGCGTTTCTGAAAACCTGATCTCACCACCTGTATAGACATCGCCTTTCAACTGGTGGAAACGAGACTATTCAGCTTACCGCACTGCTAGCATCGTTCAAAAACGCGGTAGAATTATCGGCTAAAAGTGCTTAAAGCTGAAAAGGCACAGATCACTATTGCCAGACGCAACAATATACCGGAGAAGATTAAAGCGTATATAGCTCTACTGTATATGATTCTAAACAAACCACCAGAAAAAATGATACGATAGCTACGCGGCACATTTCCGCCTCTTCAAATTACTAATGGCACAACCAAATTCGTCTTCTAACGGTAATCTGCACCCGCCCATTATCGGAATCTCGTCGGTTGGTGTACCTACTTGGCTTTCACGACGAATCTCTGGGGATATGGTAACATGACTGATACCATACGCAGAAAAACAGTGCTGGAGATATTGTTCGGTTTTTTCCCAGTCCTCAAGGGAGGTACCCTGGGACACACAAACATGTAAAGAGGCTAAGATAACCCTGGAAAAAAGGTGAGCAACGATTACAAAAGGAAGTTGATGAACCCCACGATTGGGAAAGGTGCCACACATGTAAGTCGTGCACAGAAAGCACGTTGGGAACCTGTAAGAGAGGTATATAGACATGTGTGTCATTGACTTGAGACGTAGAATGAACGACGAACGGAAAGGAGGTCATCTTTAACTTTACCGAGATCCAGGAACAAGGGAGTGGCCTCAAGAAGGATTCGACCAGACTTGAGTGCTAGCTCCGCCAGTATCACAATGAGTGGGTGTTACAAGTACAATTTTTGCGTGACTTACTCATAGGAATAGCGCTACCGAATATAATCAAGCTGATCGCAAGAGACACAGCCGGATCGGCGTAGAAACGCTGCGGGGACTGAACTTTCCATATGATGATGGCTGCTATGATTACAGCGATATCTAGGAACAAGATTAGAGTTTCGGTACCATTTCAAGACCGTCAAAGACCAAAAAGACCGCTTACTGTTTATGGCATCTCCGAACAAGTGTACCAAGACACCTATCAAATTTAAATTGTGCTGGGGTGCGACGATCGGCGGGTTCAATGTGTGGTTATGCAGCGCATGCTAGAAAAGATATTCCGTCATTTTACTGTCGTTCACCGGAAGAGTATAGCATACGACGCTGTCGCGTAGTTGATCGAGTTCGGATTCATCGCCAATTGCGAGTGCCATCGCGTCATTTCCGTGGCTGTGACCACCGTGGTGGTCTGCACTGATGAAAATCCATCTGAGATACAAAACAACCAGGCTCACCATGAACGATTATTACACTCAAGATATTCAAGCCCAGTCCAATGCAACCTATAATAAGAACTTGAAGGGGCGATTCTACCGGCTCGAGGTGAATGAATCGCTCGATAGACTGAAGAAAAATCGATAGTGCAAGTGCAAGAAGAAACACTCCATTGAAAAAGGCGCCTAAGGAGGTAAGTTCCATGCGTATGTGAATTGAGATGTGGCATAGCCGCATACCAACAAGTTCCGCCCGATGGAAGGCGAACGTAAAGTTCATACCCTGGGCAAAATCAACATTGGAAGGAAAGGTAAAGGTAGAGAAATCCCGTACATGCTTCCCGGTATCGTGAAGCTGTAGAAGGAACAGACAATTTTCAACTTGTATGCCAAAATATCACCAGACGTACGTGAGCAGCGACAAATGCTATTGCACTGGCATGTAAATGAGCAAAGGGCCCAACAAGAGTGAGGTTCTTACTATGCTACTATGTCCTAGACGTGATAGTGTTCAGAGCCCGGTATAGTGGAATTTTGTGACGAACAACTGACGTTTAGATAGTGAAACTAGAGTACATGTGGTTATAGTAAGCGTACGAACACCAAGGAGTTAATACACGCTTACAGCATCCGCAACGAGCGCCAAACTCTTTGTGCGAAAGCCAACTAGATAGGACTATTCTTCACGAACGTTAAAAAACAATTGAGAAGGACACACTTGTGATTTCTGCCAGAAAGAATGCAAAGCTGATGCAAAGCACCATGCCAATACGGCTCGTATTCTTCAAATGCATTGGTTATTTGGCTAGGGATATTGCTGTTGATTGGATTCAAGTCGAGTAAACGCGTGTACTGTGTGGGCAGGGTACTGGCAATACCGTCTGCCTCGGGGGTGCAGAACAACAATGGGTTGGGGGTACCGAGAAACCTAACACACTAGAATATGACTAGGGCTTTTAGTCTGAGAAACTTTGAGCCTTTCATCAGTATCGCCAGGACGAGGACTATGAAACAGGGTCGAAGGCGAATATGTAAAAAAAAACTCCGATTACAGAAGCCAATTCGGTGAGAGTACTGTATTCGGGTTCGGCCTTCTAGCTTCTTCCCGGCAGAGCGATACACTCATCCGTCAAAAGCAGATTATAAGTATCATATTGTTGGTATGCGTTAGTATTACACTCTACTATGTAGTAAGTCCAATCCCATTTTGAGGCAATGACAAATGGAATGTGCAATACAACGTTTGGTTGTACGGTGCATGCCGCTACCGTGTGGCCTAACATAAGCCCAGGGTAACGCGTACGCGCACACTCCATGGCGGATCTTAACCCAACCTTCGGAGTCACGTCATGGTCATTGAATCTTGGCTGAGGATTGTTGCACGAAAACACCACGTCCGCGTGTTACAAAGTTAGCAAAACCGATGCGCGAATCCATTTCGTCAATTGTGCTAAAGATCGTCAGAAGAATACTAAGTTAAATGATTTTCTATTATACGCACTGCTTTCGCATCTCGCTTGCCCAGGTTATTTCTTTCAGTGGTGGTGCGTTCAAAGATGCGCCCAGAATACCCGATACAAGTCCGATAAGTGTTTCAGTGATGATCTGCATACGAAATGAGCAATTCTGGAGTCGATTTCCACAAAGCAACCCGCTCACACTTTGCGGTAGTGATCCTTCGGGCCTTCCAAGAGCTTTCAGATGTGAAAGGTCTAGACGTATGTCAGCTATAGGATTACTGTATGTCAGGAGTGCAGCTGCAGACGTTCGTATGTCGAATATGCCGCTAGGGTGCCATTCATCAGGTGAATTGAGCATTACATAGAGTAATGGATACTGCTTACCATGAAAAATGGCAATCGTGGCTAAAAGGAGGAAGAGTCGACTCAGCATGATGAACGCTATAAACCAAGTGTGCTGGACGCGTCTATAGAAGCACGTGGCCTGTCGACGCTAATGGCTGTCTAGGTCACATTGCCATAACTCATGGCTTTTCCAATACCTGAACATCTACCTCGACGGCAAACTCCTCAAGATGTTAAGTCACAAATCCTCTCAAAAATGGACGCCGTAACAAGGAAAGAGTTGAACTCGACTTTGGTCGCCTCATGGATCACTGAGTTGGATCAAACTATTCAATCTACCAAGGTACTTATGCTCACTTTGCTTTCGACGGGCTATCGGATAGAATGTTACAGCAACGTATACATGAACGCATTCAAGCCGATCTTCCAACATTTGAGCGCCAACTTGCAGCGTCCAGGTCTGTCCAAGAGCGTCTACGCACACTGTCCTCAGACGTTGATAGTCTAAATGACTCCGTCTCCAATCCAGAGGTAGGCGATGTTCTGCCCATTGGTTTAGTTACTAGCCTGATATCGTTTCCAAGACAGGGCTCATTACGACCTTCGTTGCTGACTTAACCCTACATTCCAAGTTAGCACAGGAGTCAACTGACGCTCGAGTCGAATATGAAACCCTATCCTATCTACGCAAGGCTGGAGAATTGGAATATTCTATTGAAGGCTTTGTTCAGGAAGGAAAGCTAGTCGAAGCCTTCGAAGCCTGTCAAGTCATGGAAACCTTACTGGGCGAAGCACCGAAACACTTAGACGACGCGACCATGATGAAGGATTTGAAGGTGAAACCTTTCTACTCGGGTGGCACTGGTGATACTAATACTCTCTAATTAGCGTCGTTTCTATGCTGCTCAATCACGGAATGAAGAGCAACTCAGCGAGGCGTATACAAGGAGCGTCATATGCGTACACCACGAACTTATTATCCACCCTTCCGTACAAGGTATTAGTTATATATATAATGTCTTATTAAGACTCATACGGATTTTGATTCCCAAGTCCGTCAATCAGAAACGATACTTTCCCTGACGTCTATCCTTGCTTCACTTTCTAGGACGTCATTATCTAACCACCTGGCAACTCTGCGACGCGACCTCACCCATCTCTTCGATTATTCCCTCAAGCAACCATCAGAATCAATAATCATGTCGTCTGTTACTGCAGAATACAAGCTAACGCTGGTTCCTTCTCCGCCTAACGAGGAGAATCGTGTCGCTCGCCTCCAGAACCTATCCAGCCTACTCGCGTTCCTTTCCACTCACTTATTCCCGTGTCTTCCGTCTTCACATCAAGTACAATTTAAAATCTCCCTTTGCAAGCCGACAGCGACCAGCATTCTCAACAATATCCTGATTCCATTTCTCCCTTCAGCTTTCGAGCTCCTTCCACCTTTTCTGGAGCTAATACAACATGCCGTCACTTTGGAAGAAGAGGTCCTCATCGGGCTTCTACATAATGACCCCAACGATCGACCTGTCAAAGCTTGGGCTGACAGCGTCAGCACCCACTACGAGCGCCAGAGACGTCTGCAAATTCTTGACCACTCACGAGAAATGATCACCACTCACATGGAACCTTCCGATACCTTCTTAGTCAAGGTAGACATTGCAGCCGAGCCTAAGCCAAGCATTGTAGCTGTCCAGGAAGAGGATCCTGCGCCTGTTGAGGATGATGCGTGGGGTTTCGATCAAGATCCTCCTTCGGCTTCTGAGAGTGGTCTTCAGGTGGAAGATGACGGCTGGGGTTTTGATGACGAAGTTACGCCTGACGAACTTACTACAACAGAATCAAAAGTCGAGCCAACATCACCCCATCTTACCAAATCCGCAGAACTATCATCCTCAGACGTTGTGAACGGTGACCCAGAACCTGACCCAGCCGAAGCTTGGGGATGGAACGATGATGATGAGGTACCGCCGGAAGAAGTCGCATGGGACGACCCTTGGGGCGAGGCATCTGAGCCCCCAACATCCGATTCACCAGTCGACTCCCGTCCACCCCCTGCCCCATCAATATCTTCTCCAAAGATTGCCACACGCCTGGAAAAGGCTGTTAAGAAAGGGAAAAGACAACACCTCAACGGTTCCTCCGACACACCTTCGTCTGTATCTTCCTTTGAAACATTTTCGTCCCCTCAGAGCTCCGAGCCGTCCAATTCTGTCTCACCTGACCCCGCTCGCCGAGACGCCACCTCTGAGAAACGACCCTCACAACTCAACACACGCCCCGTACCGAGGGAAACCTATGTCGTCTCAGGTCGCACGAAGCGTATTATCAGTCTTGTGGAAGATGCTCTCGCCGAAGGCAAGCATTTTGCTGTCGCATCGCCATTTGTCTCTACCCCTCTACTATCTTCGTCGACTTCTCCTGGCTCTATCCTCTTGCTGACTGCGCCTGCCATTCTTGACCTTTATCGTGCGCTGTACCCTATCAAATTTGCCAAAGACCTCGCGAGCGCAGAACGAGGTATGCGCTGTGCCAATGACTACACTTATCTCGCCGAGGAAGTGGGGCGCATAATAAAGGCTTTACCAGCGATTATGGCGTCTGTTGTCGGTGAACGAATGGCTGAGACTATGAAAAGTTTCAAACTACTAAGTGAGAGCTGGTTCCACGATGTCATTGTGAGTTTTTGCGCTGTAGTTCTGCATCTGCTCACTAGCCTACTCGTCTGTGTTGGTCTTCACTTAATCCTTGCTAGGAACGCGAACGACAAACAGTGGACGAGACCCTTGCACAAGGCG
This sequence comes from Calocybe cyanea, assembly GCA_018851305.1. Taxonomy (NCBI): domain Eukaryota; kingdom Fungi; phylum Basidiomycota; class Agaricomycetes; order Agaricales; family Lyophyllaceae; genus Calocybe; species Calocybe cyanea. Next base: position 18,391 of record JABCKL010008452.1, read on the forward strand.
CGTCTGGCTTTACATATACAGCAGAACAGGAGCGCTACGATGAGTGCGAGAATGCCATCATGCAAGTGTTGCAGCAGGTCCGCCGATTCTCTCAACAGCTCAAAGTATGTGTATCCGTAATCTCGCTAAATCGTCCTCTAACAAAACTCCTCATTTTCACTGCAGGGCACCCTGCCGAAGAGCAAATACTACACTGCTGTAGGAATGGTGGCCGACGCAACACTCTCGCGTATCCTAACAGACATACTTGCACTTCCCGACATCACTGAAGTCGAATCGCACCGTCTTAGCGAGCTGTGCCGCATTCTCAACGCCTTGGAAAGTCTTTTCGTTGAGGATTCTACTCAGGTGAATGATTTGTCCTGCCTCATGTTCTTTGGAATAGTTACTCAACTTTGCCAAGCCATCGTTTGTTGTGGCATATGTCCCGTCTTGGCTGAAGTTCTCTTACCTCTCGGAGCTCTTGGTGCGTTGCACCCACCTTGCTAAGTATTTTGCTGCGCTAACATAACTATGCAGGAAGCGTCCATGGCAGATATCACGTACCTCTTTGAAGAGGGTGCACTGGTGGATTTCCAAGTCGAAGAGCTTGTGCGACTCGTACAAGCCCTATTCGCGGACACTCAGCTAAGGACAAACACAATCGCGAAGCTAAAGGGCGGACACCCAGTCCCGTCGCACATACAAGACCATTAGTTGCTATAAGCCAAGATTCTAGAGTGCTGTGATTCTGGACTTAGTTGCGACGCGTGAATCCAGACTTGTAATTATAACCAGTCTCGTCCGGAGTGGTGAGAGAAATCCCTACGAACTCACCTTTAGTTCTTTACACATGTGAATACTCAGCTTCAAAATGAAAGGACTCTGGCTAGAATCTTTTTGCAGCGTGTACGTACAGTATAAAGGCTGTCTGAAGGCGGGTCTTCAGCCATTCCGTTCTCGGCCACATGGCGGAATCATTCTGCCCACATATTGTAAATTTGTAATGAACCCTCCCATCGACATTACATCCAGAGATATCACATGACCGATAGACGCGTCGGACGCGTCTATCGTTCTCTCCCCTGTCGCACGCCTGGATTTCAGGTTATGGGCCCCGTCTAAGCTTATTTTTTCGTGTAAATTTTTCCTTTTTCTTATCTAATATGCATCTCGGGTTTTGTTGTTATCGCTGGACGGCGGGTCTCACTCCCGGACCCTGACCTGAAGGGACCCGCGGGTACACTCTGCCCAGCATCATCCTCAATGAACCGAACCTAGAATTCCATTATCATTAACTTTTTGTCGTCTACCATCTTTTCTATACCAACCACGCCCTCCCAGAATTCCTTTACGTCCGAAGGATCTGCCAGCCTGAAACTCAGCCACGCCACACAAACCACCATCGGAACCGCCCTCTAGACCAACGCGATTTGGATCGGTCCCTGCGATGCCTTCGACCCCTGAGGCCTCATCCCCACTCTCCTGTTCGTCATCTACATAATCACGATAGATCTATTGTACCAGCTCCTTCCTCCCTTTGTTTCTTCAAACCCGGCCATGCAATTTCAATAAATCAACCATCCCGACATCATCATCCTTCATTCTTGTCATCTCTGCGTCCTTTATGTCCTGTGCATAGTTATCGCATATCACCCATTGTCCGCTTACCTAGGCCTACTCCCATCCGCCCAGCTCCCAGTCTGCCTCCACCCGGCCTCTGTGCGCGCACACATTCAGACCCAAGGCTCACCCGCGCTTGAATCTCCCTGACACATCCATGTTACCCCGTCTTTCCGACCGCTCTTCCTTTATCGCCCGGAGGCAGGGCGTTATGAACCTACTCAGCATCACCGTCGAGTTCCATGCCTTTTTCCACCTTGTCGACCCGGCGCCAGGTTCCATGCCTATCAACATCACGCCAAGCTTTCTCCAGTGGTGTAGTCAGGTGCTCCTCAGGAAGACATCGATGCCTACAAACGCTGGTGGCAGGAGGATGGTGTTATATGGCACATTCTCACCCCACGTTGGCTGAGGAGGCTATGGTACATGTTCGGCGCGCCTTGACGATAATTTCCGCTTTGTCACGACCTCTCGCGCCCTGTATAAAACATCAGTCTGACGTTTCGGGGGTGGGAATGCGTCTTCGACATCCACAGTTAAAACCAGACTCAAAGTCACTAGCTACGGCTCGATTCACACTGGTACTCTTAGCTCTGGCGCGATAGCATGGGTCACGCCAATTACACCTGATTCCTGGCGTCATGATTCCCAGTTTAGATACTGTATACATGATTTTATTTCGCCCTACACATATATCATCGTCTACATCATGTCGCTTCTTTCGCATCGGTGTAGCTCTTTAACCTGTCATAAATGAAATTTAAGCATTTTTATGGTTCGGCGAGGCCGAGTCCGAGAACTAACCGCTTATAATCCCTCTCCACTTTTGCTCCCGTACTCCGTTTCTTGTCTTTACCACCTTCGCCTCCCCCTCCTCCACCGCCTTTCCGTTTCCGACGCTTCCCATGCCCTCCCGCTTTAGACTCCATCGCCAGAAAGTCTTTGATCGAAGGTAATGCCGAACTTGCAAGAGGAACAAGACTTGTCACTTGCCCGTCCTCCTCTGCCTGTTCATTTTCTGCACGGCGTTCCTCTATAGCTTTTCCTTTTCCGTTTGTTGTCGAAGAGGACGAGACAGATTTAAGCATCGACTTCAAGAGATCAGGATTCGAAGGTTCTGGTTCTGGTTCTGGAGAACCCGTATCAACCCACTTCCGAGACCCGGGGGCTTGCAGAGGTGGTGGAGGTGGCGAGGGTGGTCTCGTAGATTCGTTCTCCTCGCCCTCTTCCAGACGTGTGCTGATATTAGATTGTCTGATTTTATCTTTTCTACTAGGTCCGGCTGCCTCGCCAACTTCATCTTCGTCAGAATCAAGATCCAGGCCACTATACTCTCCAACGCCTGCAAAAATGTCAAAATCCTCAGTTAGAGGCTCAGGCTCGGGCTCCAAAGGTGGCTTTGATGGCGTTTCGTTCGCAATTGTCATTGTTGACAGAGGCGCTATGGGTTCTGGGGCATCCTTTACGAGTTTCGTCTCGCCTTCAGTCTCAGCCTTCTTCTTCGCGTCTTCACTTTTGACCTTGACCTTTTTCTTCTTTTTCTTCACCTCAGAGGTCGAAGATCCGATTGGTTTGAACCCGATCGGTCGAAACTTGCCAGCACGTTTGGCCTTTTCGAGTTCCCTAGCTTCTTCTTCCTTTGTCCGTTCTGGCTCCAATTCCCTTTCACCTTCATTGCCTTCGCCAGTGGAAAGAGGTGCACTGGAAAGAGGTGCACCGCGTTTAGTTTTGAGCTCCCTAATTAGCTCCTCGCGGGTACGTTTCTTTGAATTTCCGCTTTCTGATACTAGGGCGGGTCGAGGAGGTGAAGGTTGTGAACGTTCAAGGAAGGCCTTTTCAAGATCCTCATCTTCGACGCGTGACTCTTGTGCGGCTGCGCGTGCTTTGTTTTGTTCTAGTAGAGCCATATCGAGTCCTTTGACTAGAATAGAGTGTGCGCCATCACCACCAAGGTAACGGCGCTTTGAGTCGACCTATCGGTGGTGTCAGGTATCAGTCAGGATAGAGCGTGAAAGATAACCTACCACAGCCTTATCCTCTCCCGCATGCTGTTTTTCAAACTCTTCTAGTACGGCTTCAACCTGAACAGGCGATCAACAAGCTAGATATAACAGAAGACGGCAATGACATACCTCGCTATAGTCATTGACAGCCCCCGTACGTCTTTCAACAGCACGATCACGATATCCCTTCTCCTCATTCTTTTTTAGTTTGCGCGGTTTGAATGCCGGCTGAGATGCATCTACGACTTTTGCCTTTCTGTCAGATTGTCGATATGAATGAATACCATAGTGCAGATGGTGGAGAGACTGACGGTTTCGGAGCTGAAGATGCTGAAAGAGGTGATTTTGAGTCCTCTGTAAGAAGTGAACGAAAAAATTCCTATGAAAGCTGATTTGAATGGGAAAATAGCCAAAGAACAGAAGTGTAAGGATCTTACCTGGTTCATGGCAGAGATCAACTCTGTATATTATGTCAGCGACATAGTTCACGTTCTCTCACCACATAGGAATCTTCCACTGACTTCCAGCCCAGTAATTCGATTAAATTAGGGTTCTTGATTTGCCTCACATCAAGAATGCTCCTCCGGCTTTGTATTCACTGGTCATCGTAATCCCCAGGATGCTCTATAATTAGATAAGATCTTTCCACTTTTGCTCAAGTCTATTTCTATAGCCCAAGGTTTGACTCTTCCCAGCACTTTCTGAGCGTCTCCTACCGATGTCAATCCGGAAAAAATGATAGGCAAAGGCCACCCGGGAGCCTCGCCCACGTCGACGAGGTCCTCTAACTCCGCGATATACCGTTCCATCTCGCTAGTATCGGAGACAGGTTCAACTAGAATGAACGCATGTTCCCCAGGCTTCAAGATACCTTGGCTCGATGTATGGAAACGACGAACAACGGGAACTGGGACATGTTTAGACCAGCCAGCAGGTGATGTGTGGTCTAGCATCACTAGATCGAGGCGGGCGGTAGTCACAGCATGGATGATATCTTCCAACGAACAATTGCTAAACGCGCCCATCAAGAGCGGCGATTTTGTGGAGAGAAGCTGCCGCTTTTGTGCGGTGAACCATGGTGCGATGGCGGAAGGGGTGAGCTCCTCGGTTTTCGACAGCTGAACTCTATGTTCGTCCAGATGTTTGTCGATAGCTGAAGCGGTCGCAATGGCAGCGCCGTAGGTATTGCGATCTTTAGTAAAAGACACGCCGACTACGTTAGCTCCATTCTTTACCTGCTCCAACGCTTGCTCTAAGCTTGTTACACCAGAGGCAATGATCCAAATTTTTTCTTGTTTATCAGGAGGAGGCGTCGGCCAGCCGAGGAGTTCGCGGATAAATGTCGCCGTGTTCTCTGCTCGCATGAGAGCTTCCCCGATCAAAACTGCTCTCACCCCCTGTTCCTTGTAGGTGTCGATATCTTTGGAGTTCGAAATTCCGCTAAAGGCACAGAGAATGACGTCCCTCTCTCGCACCATGTCAGCCAGACGACTTGTGGTGCCCATGTCAACGTTAAAGTCGTGCAGGTTGCGGTTATTAACTCCGATGATTTTTGCGCCGAGTTCGAGAGCAAAAGTCATCTCGGAGGCATTGTTTACCTCCACACATGGCTCCATGCCTAAGGAGAGAGAGTAGGAGTAGAGAGCTCTGACTCTCTCTTGAGACAGCATTGCGACAATGATGAGAATGGTGTCTGCGCCATGTAAACGAGCTTCCATAATCTGATACTCGTCAAGGATAAACTCTTTACGGAGGATAGCAGGTCTGTCGGGGAGAGCATCAACAGCTTGACGGACCAGACGGAGATCAAGTAAAGAGCCTTTGAACCAGGTTGGCTCTGTAAGAACCGAAATCACAGATGCTCCAGAGAGAGCGTATGTGAGAGCTTGCTGAGCTGGGTTTGTGGTAAGTGCTATGGGACCTTTAGAAGGACTAGCTCTCTTGATCTCCGCCATCAATGAAGGAGATAGTGTGGATGAGGATAATATGGTGCTTGGATTGCGTTTTAGTCGCTCAACAACGGGAATGAGGGTTGGCGCGACATTGGAACCAAGTAGAGCTGCAAGGTCATTGGGCGTTGTTCCAGGCGTGGACTTGGCTAACTCGACATCTTTGGCTCGTTGAGCATAGATTTTCTCGAGGATAGTAGGCTGTTTTCCCGCCCCATCCGTGGATGCCATGATAATAGGAGTCGAATTCTTAGATCTTGATATGATCATGTTCGGCCAAGTTTATTTTTAGCTTTGATGCTAATTTCAGGGTTCCACACTGAACGTCATGGCTATTCGTGCTATGATTTCGGTTTTTAGAGCATATCTTTCATGTCTTCAGCAATTGAAATACCTTCATTCTCTTTAAATACTGGTCAGGTAATTCCAGCCGTCGGACTTGGGTGAGTTTCAAAATATATACTGTAACAATGTTCGCTTTGACGTCCAAATGGTATAGGTGTTGGATGGGGAGGGTCGGAGAGGGTGACCATGTTAGAAAAATGGTCAAAGAGGCACTTGAGTTGGGTTATCGACATATCGATACTGTACGTCCTAAAGCGACCTTTACTACTTGACTGTTGTTTTATGCTTAATTGACAGGCGGAGAATTATGGTTAGCGTCCCTGACCCCAATCACTTCTGGTAACGGCTCATGTCTGAGTTAGGTGACGAAGAATCTGTCGGGAAAGCCATCCAAGAGTCCGGTATACCCAGGCATGAGCTCTTCGTCGTCACGAAGCTAGCGTATGTTGCGCACATACACTCCAAAATATACTACTCAATACTCCACACAGCTGTCACGATCACAACAATGTATCAATGGCTGTTGACCAAAGCTTGCGAAAGCTAAGGCTTACATATGTCGATCTTTACCTTATGCATTGGCCACAGGCCTTCAATGGTGCTGGTAAGCACACGACACAAATGATCTAACCTTAGACTGATTAAAACGGTTTCCCAGGATGGGCATTGCAGCCGAAGGAAAGCCCAACGTTCTCTGAAACTTGGACCGAGATGGAGAAGCTCATTGCCAATGGTCAAAAAATTGTAGACTCCTAATGTTCCCGGCTGATAATTTGCTACAAATCTAGGAAAAGCACGGGCGATCGGTGTATCAAACTTTGGCATCCAAAATCTCTCTAAACTTCTCGAAACAGCTAAAATCTTCCCAGCCGTAAATCAGATCGAAGTCCATCCTTGTCTACCTCAACATGAATTGCTCTCGTTCTGTCACGACCGCGGAATTCTCGTGACGGCGTATGCTCCAGTCGCCAAAAACAAGCTTGCTGAGAACTCTCTGGTCTCCAAGCTCGCGAAGAAGAAAGGAGCCACAACTGCTCAAATCTTACTAAGTTGGGGTGTACAGCGTGGCACGTCCGTTATTCCGAAAAGTGAAAAACGTGAACGTTTGAAAGAAAACTTTATGGTCAGTCGATTGTCTTGTTGTTAAATACACCCATCAGTACTCAAAGATGTGAACAGCTCATAAAGCTTGAGCCAGATGAGATGCAACAGCTGGATCAACTGCACCTGGAGCCCAGTATGCATCGCAGTGTATGTGGATTCCATTCTGCAGAGCTTGGGGGTTCTTGTTTTGGGTGGACGTACCAGCAACTTGGATGGGATATGGTTCAACCGGGGGTGATGAGAGAATGAGAGTTCCGCGGTCATGCATTATGCAAGTCATAAATCTGATCGCAGCGACCAAACTTGCCACTGATGCCATGCTTCGTGGATAGTACATATACGTAGCAATTGGTTCTTACCATCAAGAAACTGTCCCAGACCAACAGTTGCTCCTCATTTGCATGACTTCCTCAGGAGCCATACTCGGTTCGAATTCTTTTCTGTCACTCAAATTGAACGGCACTCAAATTCAAGTTGAACGGCACTCGGATTTCGTCATGTGGGCTACACCCCTATTCAATTCATTCTTGTCTGCTAGAAAAATGCATTCACAGGTCTGCAGAAGTTCCTCATGTTGCACTGGGAGGCTGAGGGCTCGACGGCGAACAAATGCAATCCTTTGTCGTGCACAAGCCGTGATCCACGGTAACTAGGAGGCGCGAGGAAAGCATTCCACAGGTTCGGCGTCCTGATCGCCGATCATCCGGAATTACCGAGTTGTGTGACAGTCATTCATTTGCTATCTGCTGAAGGGAAAGGCGAGCAGTGGCGAGCATTCGATGTTCCCAAGAGCGCCCAATCGGAAACTGACAAGACAGCTGAACACTCGCTCCGTTTCCATGTTTCGACCAACAAAGCAAGTGTTACTGTGTATCAACGCTCGACGAAATACAAGGCTGGATTTCTTCCGTGTCTGGCGAGTGAATCACATGGCTTTGAGACTGCAGTTCGCCAATCATGGGGTACTATATCAACTTCGTTTCATGAACGCCAGTCGGTTTAATTTGCCGGGCACCCCTCATTTCCTACTCACCCGGAGTCCCTTTTACGAACATCTCGTCATTATTGACTCAAGAACGTCCCAACTTCATTTTATCAGCGCTTTCCAAATAGCCCTCCTTGTCACAGATACGTGATGTTTGGGGTATAGAAGTTTTTGGACCGACTTAAAACACCCTCTGTCTCCACGAGCTTAGAACTTGATAAGGCTAAATCTAGATTTCAGCCAAGAAGAATATTACATCCAGCCATAGAGTGTCTTAAATGAGGCGTGACCATGCTCAATAAATGGGGTCTTCTATCCAAACGAAAGTTTTCTATAGTTGTCGCACTCACGGCCAACAAACCTGCCGAACACCAGGACGCTTGATATACATGCCTTGTTTAATCCTGTGGTGCGTTGACTTCTTATCTTGATGCGTAACTTGTACTTCTGGTTCTTTGCGCATTTTATAACCACGTCCGTTTAGAAGTGTCTGCAAGGCTCGCCTCTCAACAATGGCCATCACATCTGAAGAGGTACGCTTGTTTGTGATTAATCGTCTTCATCGTCGACACCCACTAAAATTTGCAGTCCAAGTTGATATCCATCTTCGTCCAAACTCTTCTCTATGGTGAGTTGCAATGAACTGATGGCTCCTTTGGATTCACAAACTCACTCAGGCGCCTACTCCGTTGTGTTCATACTGACATGTTGGGTTCTGGTCGGAAAACGGCCCCATTCGCAGCCTATAAATAAATCAATGGTGTTTATTTCTGTTACGATGTTTGTCCTGGCTACCATGGTATGCACTTGCCACACTGTCCATGACATTTGATGCCAGACTGATAGTAGCATATCGCTGTGAACTATACGAGAATCATGAAAGCATTCGTCACATTCAAGGACGCACCTGGGGGCCCTGGAGCCTTCTTCAATCATCTTTCGGAATTCACGCAAATATTTGGGAGTACAATCTATGTGGCGCAAACACTCGTAGGCGATAGCGTCGTCGTAATTTCTTTGTAAAAAAAAATAGGATATATGCTGATTCTTTCAAAGCTCTTTCGATGTTATCTCGTGTGGGGGAAGGAATGGTTCATAGTCGCGTTCCCATTCATCCTGCTCATGGGCAGTACAGGTGCGGCTCTGATACCTATACATAGGCTATTGAGTTGACCCGCCGAACCTAGCTTCTGGTATCGGCATACTTTATTCTTTTGTAAAGGTGGTTCCACAAGCAGAAATTTTTGTGCTCGAGTTGCAGCGCTGGATTTTGTCATTTTTTTCCATGACTCTGGCTACGAATATTATTTGCACATGTGAGCCACTTTGTCCACTGGGTCCTGATACCTTTTCTTATTGCCTACAGCCCTTTTGGCATACCGTATCTGGTATGTCAATAGACGGGCCGTTTCATTCACTGGCAACAGCTTGCGACCCGTCATATTTCTTGTGATCGAATCCGGTGCAATATACTCCGCTACATTGACCGCGCTTTTAATATTGTATAAGACGGAATCGTGGTTTCAATACGTTCTCCTAGACGCTGTAAGATCTTTCAACTCATTTCTTAATACTTGTGTTGAAACCTCTTTGTAGATCTCGCCTATCGTGGTACGTGCTCCGTCCTGTTCGGGTTTCTATCCATGGCTCAGTAGTGTCATAGGGCCTTGTATTCTCCATGGTCATCGTTCGCATTGGTCTTGGCCTGACCTCCATAAACGGAAAGACGACCAGCGCCACTACTTCTACGATAGGGTCTATTCGAGCCCCACACGGTGTTTCCTTTGGTGAAACCAGTACAGTAGCAACGGTAATGAAGGCGAAAAATGCTTCGAGTCATAGCGAGTCGTCTGCGGTACTCCAAGGGTCAGAGGCTTATACATCCTCGACTCGAACTCAGGGTAGCGACATTGAGGTGGTATAGTGAGGAATTAGGATGCTTCGAAAGCGAATTGACATGAGGAACAAATCGTATCAAAAATCTAGTTAACATGGAGTAGGATCATAGTAGTTATCGATTTATAAGATTTCTCAAAGGGTCGTTGCCATCAGCTACACCATTTGTCTGACCGCCTCCAACGAATCCAGCGATAGTTTTCTGCATATCCGTCCACTCTGACTCCCTCGGAATCGCCATGTCTCCGATATCGTACACATAGAGCCGACCGTCACTTCCCCCTAGAGCAACGCGCCGCCCATCCTTGCGGTCCCACTCAAGTTTGTTGATTGCTCGGCCGGAGCCCACGTTAGTAGAGATAGTAGGTACCTGAAACGAATAAAGACATGAGACGCTGTTAACGTAAGATCAGGCAACCGAGACAACAGACCTCAGTATCCATATTCAAATTCCACAAGTCAAAACGTCCCGAACCGTCTGAAGTTCCAAACACTGCCGGGTGGTGAGGGTGCCATTTCACGTCGTATACGTAATCGTCGGCTTCGTCGAAAGAGTATATCGGCGCAATTGTATGTGGTGTTGTTGAAGGTTTTGCAATGGATTTGGCACGCCATAGTTTGACCGTCCAATCAACGGAACACGTAAGAAATAGGTCTGAGAAGTCTACGGGTCCCAAGAGAGGATGAAAATGTAATCCCATGACAGGTCCAGCGTGACCTTTGTACACATCGTATTGATTTAGGCCGGCTTTTGCGCCAGCCCGATCATATCGGTTGGCCTGATAGACGCTGCCTTCCTCCGTTCCGACGCAGAAAGTAGTAGTTTCGTTGTCAGGGAAGTCCAAGGTAGTGATGGCGACTTC